>JAULUF010000042.1:34195000-34420000 GCA_031834385.1 Semotilus atromaculatus
ACTAAGGCGACTTACAAAAGAAGAACCTCTGAAGTAGTTTGTCATAAACCTTTGTTTATTCTTCCCTTGGAACATAAAAGGACATTTCTTTTGGTATGTGTGCAATATCCCAACATTGAAAAGTCCTCTCTGAAGCCACGACAATAATGCACCATCCAAAAGCATCAGAGGAACTCGAATACAAAGTGCACAAATCAGATTTTAGAGCTTCAGCTCGATATTTTACAGTCTTGATCTGGTTAAATTGAATCATTTGTTCAAATCAATGTCTTTCTGTGGTTCAGATCATGACACAGAAGCTTTCGATAGATTTTAACTTGTCTTGAACCCAGAAACATTCCTTGAACTCGCTCTCAAATGTCTCTTCTGTCAACATGATCATGCGTGTTGCACATGATATGGGCGACTGTTTTCCTTGAACTCATGCATGATGATTCAGGTATTACAGTAGAGGAGGAGCAGTTTATCCTTCGCACAAGCACAGATTCAGATTGTCAGTGCAGTTAACCTCCAACCAACCCATATGTCTCCTGGTTTTAATGTCCATACTGGCTTACTTTTCATTGGGATCCAGAATCTAACACTACAAAGAGATTTTTATGTTGTTGCATTTTTAGTTTAATTTGGTAAATGTTTTTCATTGCAAATGACATTATCAGCATGACAAATTGAGTGGAAAGGTGATCTGACATATCAACATGGATTTAAGGTCAATGTCATTCTCTTGCATTAATGACCTGGAAATAGGTGACCTGTTGAAAGTAATGGACGAGTATGTTTCGTTTCCTGTGACTTAATTCCTTTTGAAACAAGAAATTAGGATGGGACGTATAAATAACTTCTCCCTCATTTTTCCAGGTTTTAATGGGGAAAATAATTTCCTTTTGGACCTCTGAATATATTTGCAATAGGTACACTTTTGGGTCACTTACATAGGCTACATTGAAATTCAAAACATCAACAAATGGAATTTTCTGATGACGTTGGGTTTCAAATTTCGAATTACAGTTTATAAAGACAAACCCATAGAATATGACATCACAGCGGTTCCATGTTTAAAAAAGAGCATAAACAATAACAATGCTTTGAAAATCCTCATTTTCACACAAAACACATATGTCCTTAAATTAATAAAATGTGAGGGTTACTTGAGAGAGCAAAGCTAGGCAATTTGTCCATGACCCTGTTCACAGATGAGCTCTAAATACAAATCTTCACTCTCTGTCTTCTTCAAATCACTCATAATGGTACAGAACCTTGAACATGTTCATCTAAAATGCACCTCTTAGAGAAGCAAATTGCATTAACTGCCCAGTTTTGCTTTAGAAACCAAAGGTCATTGTACTTACTGAGAAGTGGATGGGTAGCAGAAGTATGCGTTCGTATTGAGCGATCAACATGTGAAAAGCCTCAGAGAATTGAAAGATATTTAATCTGACAAAAAAGGAGACCAGGTCTTTTTGTGGGAGGTATGAAGACACTATCACGCTTTAGATCGAAATGCATGATTTAAGCACCTGTTTTTTTTTATTACTGACTCTCTGAAGGGGAGAGCCATTCTCCTTTTCTGAGATCTTTAAATGATTTGGCTTGTTCTTCTAAACTAGAGGATGTGGAATGTTACTAAGTAAATTGCACAGAAACCCCCACCGTCAGACCATCCTGCCAGTGACATTGATAGATTGTGTGTTCTTGGCAGACGCAGTTCTCCCTAAGAGGATCTGATAACACAAGACTGTTAGGGTGGGCATTTCTCACTAAAGGACGCATGATAGCACACCTTTCAGTGGTTTGCTTTACATATTTTCTCAGTGGAGTTTGCATAGGCAAACATAACTATCACCATTGCTCAGAATTAAGAGAGTTTTAGTGCGTGACTCATCCATTTGTGGTTTATCCGCAGCATTTGTGCTTCGGACGTGATGCCACAAATCATGCAGCTTGTTGAGGAGAGATGTTCTATTACTTTTCGAAGTGATCTGACTTATTGTTTCTGTCTGGCAAAACATTCCCACAGAAATAGAAGGACCCAAGCCTTCAATCTAGAGATCAGAAAATCGTAAAGACTTGCATGTGGGCCTTTTATGACAGTGCAATAACCATAGCAATGCACTAAAACCATTAGCACACCTTAGCAACTGCATACAGTAGCAATGCCCTTGCTGGACAGTTTTGCTTGTGCAAGCATCACATTCTCTCTAACTCAAATCCAGCTCTGTTTAGCCAATAACCTTGACTGATAACAATAATCGTTTGTTTTGCTTTGTTTCATTCTCATTCAGTAAGTTACTTGCTAAAGACACAGCTGCATATATGCTTGTTATGATGCATGGAATTATGATTATACAACAATTAAGAGGACAGATGGATGTGCATGTGGATATGTGCATAATTCTTCCAGTGGCTTTCTGTCCGTTTCCATTTATTCATTGATGTACTGGTTATTAATATGTGTTTTTTTCCCTCCTGTTGCACAGACACACTTGTTACATGTGGCTTTTTTTCAGCTAATACATGAGCATTTAAAAGTTTGGGGTCGGCAAAATTTGTCACATGATCCTCCAGAAATTGGTCCTGTACATCTCCTCATAGTGCAGAGAAGGGAAATGCTAATGTGATGAATGTAGATGGTTGTGTGGATTTGTTTCAGAGGTTCTCAACAGAACCCGGATTGAAAATCAATTGGTGACCCGAAGTGATATCTAAATTGTTTATCGTACAAAAAGTAAAAAATGTCCTTAAATTCAATCTTTAAAATGTAGTCATATTTCCAAGAAATGCTAAGGCTTGACAGTATGCTAAATTATTACCATGACAAAAGCTAACAATTTTGTTTTCTAAAGTATGATTTAAGTATGATCACCAGACAAATAATTCATCATATAAAACACATTGTGGTCAATGCAAACCCTGTGAACCCGTATTTAACAAAGCCTAGGTCACATTTTCTTTATGTTCAGTAGTTTTGTTCATGGTTTTTCATGTACCCTCATTACAGGGATTACCTTCATATTTTGTCTAGTAGATGCATTTGTGCCAAAATACTGTGCACACATTTATTTTGCTCTCTTGACTATGCATGATTATATTGTTAGCTGTATTTTATTATTTATTGTCTACGACCCTGATCAGAACAGATCTGCGTCCCGTCAGTTTAGAACCAGTTTTATGCTTTGCCAAGTTTGCAGCACAAAATAATGACAGTACTTGTTGTTGTAGAAAATGTCCAGTTTGTTGATGGGTTGATCAGTGGCTTTACAATTTGGGCGACAAGAAGGCATTCAGATGCAAGTGTTTAAAAAATGTGAAGGTATCTCAGAGTTTTTAAAGTCGATCTCTCTTTGATTACTCGCGTAAGGATGATATGGTGCTCATACAAAAATAGTCAGCTAACTTTTTCTAAACAAAATTCCAGAGAAAGCATGGAAATTCCAGATTTAAACAAAAAGGAAAAAGAAAACAAAGCACATCCACAACACACACTATACCCACAATTCAACTCTCTCGTGGCGAGTCCACGTTCAGCCAGGGTTGAAATCAAATCACAGTGGGAACTCGCGGTGAGGTTACAGTCCTTACAAACAGGCTTTTTTTCATTATGTTTTCACAGCAGTCAACAACATCTTCTGTTTTGTAGTCCTCATGGGTTGTGCTCAATTGAGCAATTACCGTCCACTGATCATGAGAGATGTCTCCAATGGATCGGCATGAATACGTCACTACACAACACAAAGGGATGAACAGGACGGGAGTTTTGGAAGAAGTCGGACGGTAGGTGTCGACTCCGTGGGGAGAGCAGGCAGTAGCTATCATACAGCAACAATGGCAGCGTCAAGAAACATTTTGCTGGTTCATTATGGATAGATTTGCCTTGCGTGCTTGCCAGCCCCATTGTGGGGGACGTTTATTGTTGGTCGAAGTGACTACCGAACCGGTTTGACTCGAGGACGGGGTGTCAAATTGATGCCGTATCCACTTGCTCCACTTTTGAAAGGGCCCCAAATGAGCGTTTGAGGATGTGTGCCGCCCATCCAACCTAATTCTTTTCAGATTCCGCTCCTTTTGTGTTGGAAAATTCTCAGCGCTAAAGCAAAATCCAGGAAAGGCTTTATCTGAGCCACTGCAAATCATAATGGGCAGTGGTGTATTTTCTCAAGGGCCCCCTCAGTGAATTGTGGGGATGTCTCCCATCCAGGTCCCCGGTAGCGGTCTGGGATACGTGTATGCATTCTGTGAAAACAACCAAGAAGGAATTAGGTTTACACAACAAATATAGCATTGTAATGGGCACTTTTCCAGCACAATTGGAATGCACTAAGCATGTTGTTTACACCCAGCCTGACAAATTAGCTTTCAAATGTGTTTAATTTGATAGCGTTCCCAAGATGATGTTTCTTGTGCAAACAATCCTTTGCTTTTTAATCGAGCTATGCAGTCTTACACTCTCATTGAGGAATCAATTAACTGTCACAAATATATATTTGGTATCTTTCTTCATGCAGCCAGGAACATTTTTAAAAAGCATGCCTTTTTCCAATTAACTTCTAAATGGCGTGTTCGCGAGCTGAACGGTTCACTTAATTCACATAAGCATGTTTCACATCCGCTCATCTTCAAGTGGAGAGTAACCTATGCTGTGTGGCGAACAGCTCTTCATGTTTAAAATAATAATTAAGCATTAAAACTGTCCCTTCAGGAAAAGAAGCCATGCATGCTTGGTCATATTGCACTAAGTGTGAGTTACCGCATGCATACAGATCATGTACAGTGGTTCCATGTCTGCTCAGAAAAGTGATTTTTCTTTTCTTTTTTTCTACAACATCCTTTCATCCAGCCAACAATCTTTTTGTGTAATCATGTGCCAAATGGAGGAGTTTACATGCTGCTTATATTTTGCAGTTGAATATATGATTTTCATTCTGTGTGCAGACACAAAAACAGTAGGGGTCTAATCTCTCAATCGCAGGGCTCCACAGAGTTGTAATTATTAAGCTTATGAATAAATCATCTTTCATGTCTTACAAAGTTGCGTGAGTGGGATTCAGTATCCATGTTTATCCTGAGCTGAACATGGTCATAGCAAGCAAGATCATGACTTTATTTCACGAGTTCACACTAACATATTAGAGTGGGTAAGGTTTAATGCGTATTTGGCGTGCTGTCCGGTGGGAGGGCTTCGAGTTCAGAGTTCGGAGTACCCAGAGTCCCCAACTGTCAATGGATTGAGGTGAGATTGCTGAATCTATACCTCTTATCATTGATTGCTGAGTGCACTCGTGTTAATTATCTGAACGTGCTCCTCCCGAACTTTGTTAATAAAACATAATTTCTAGTGTTATTATATTGAATAAATGGGCAAATTAAAAAACAGTTATGTGCAGGAAACATACATGCATAATATGTTGACATGATCAAAACAAAAAGTTCGAAAGTCAATAGTTCAATTTTTTTAAATTTAATTTTTACAAAACATTTTACAACAAAACTCTCTTCATAACGGGCATTGTCAAATGAACATCCAGTTAGTGTTATGGTGTGTCTGTTGACTTTTAAGGATGAGGGATATCTATCTATCTATCTGTCTATCTGTCTATCTATCTATCTATCTGTCTATCTGTCTATCTGTCTATCTGTCTATCTGTCTATCTATCTATCTATCTATCTATCTATCTATCTATCTATCTATCTATCTATCTATCTGTCTATCTGTCTATCTATCTATCTAGTGTGTCAGGATATGCGTGTTTACTGCTAAACAACTGTGTGTGTTTCTTTTATCTTGAGTTTTGAGATTTCTTTGATTGTTATAAATCACTCAGACCTCAGAGATAACGACTGAGCCAGGGACTCTGTTCACTGTGGTGGGAGATGCTTCACTAATGGCTTTTTAATTTGCACCTCATCAGTCCTGCAATAGAGGTTTCCAGACGGAGAATGGATAGCGCTCACCTTATCATTGATTAGTCTTCCTCAGAGACTCTAAACGAGCCTGTCCATCAGAGGTACTCATTTCTATACAAAATAGCAATTATTATCATAATGCCAGCCCTGGATTGTTATAAATGCACCTCTGTAGCCTAACTGCCCTTTCCACACACGTCTGTTAACATGTGCATGTGTTTGTATGCAAACTTGGCCTTGATTTATCAGCCCTTGTGAACCGAGGACAGCAGCTCCAAGAGAAGCGAGCCAAACACTGTGACACATAAACGTGTGCACATATAAATCTTGATGGCCACTCTACCTCCGCCTGTACAATAGAATCATGAGTCATGCGGTGAAGCAAATTAACTGATGGGCCACATAAATTCTTATGATGACAAATAAAAATGTCAACATCAACACTTGGCTAGGTTTGAACACATTTCATATTATATGGCAGATGGATGAAGTGAATCGAACAGTAGAGAGACCAAAAAAAAAGAAAAGATAGAAATTTTCACAAAGAAAATGTGCTATATTCCAAGTCTTTTGAAGTCAAATGATAGCATGTGCAAGGAAAAGATTTATAATCTTCGCCTCTAAAACTCAAAAAATGGAGCCATATGATCGAAGCATCGTTTAGTTTCAGAAGACTTGATATAACGCACAAGTCACAAGGACTACTTCTATGGTTTTTATAAGGTATTATACAGCATGACACTAGAAAAAAAAAAAAAGATGTGTTAGAAAGTTCTTTTACTTTCCTCTGGGAATGAACGGGAGAGGATTTATAATAAAAGTGTCTGGGAAGAAGAATGCATGTGCAATCATGCCTAATTTGTAACTATTTTATTGTTTTACATACCAATTTCAGATCCCAGAGGTGATTGCATGTATGTGGACACGGCGTTTACACACCCACCCACAATATTCACTCATACTCCCATCAGGTAACATGGAAATGGGAAAAACCTGCGGAGTGAAATGAGCATGTAGGTCATGCAACAATTTCCTTTTTGACGGCTGTGATGGCAGTATGCAAATGCACACCCAGAGGGGTCGTAAAGGGTTTGGATCTGTATAATTGTCTCTATTACTAGCAGGAGAAAGACTTTTATATGTCAAATGTTGGTAATTGCAGAAAAAAAAATAGACAAGCATCTGCTGGGAGAGATGGTGATATCTTCACAATACTGTGACATTCTCAGAGGAGAAATTTCAAGAAACTTTTAACTGCACTTTTAAGTTTCCCCTTATGAAAGAGGGCAAAATGTGGAACAGCTTGTTAGCTGTGAATAACCGAATCAAGTTAAATAAGTTCTACAATTGCTGGCGTATTGATAACTGAGAGATAATTTTGACCTTTTAAAGCTCTCTGCAGGAAAGACTCTTGCTTGCTGATTAGACTGCAATTTGGTTTCTTCAATGCTGTTTGGATTTTGGAAGCTGGCTATGTTTGAAAGGGCTGTGCTGCAGTGTTGGTACGCTACTGGAACTTCGATGCAATATCTTGAAAAATATCAATATTCGATACCACAATTATTATTATTACACACAGGTTAGACATCACTATTATGTACTGATAATATCTTAAACTTAAAATGCAAGCATATTGAATTTGTATCTACTAGTAAAGATCATTTATTGTTATTATTAAGTTTATAGAATTTCTCATATTATGTTTGATGAAAGCACAGAACAACTTTAAGTTGATACAAAAAAAAAAAGTTCTCCAAGTCCTGAAGTCGGTTGCCTCAAGTTTCAATTTTTCAACTTCTGATCTTTTCACAGTCACAGTGTTCAACATGGTGTGCTTTTATACTTCACATTTTGGTAGGTTTTGTTGTAGTTTGAAAGCCCTGATATACTTCAAGCAAAATCGAAAAACGAACTGGTGTGATGTAATTTAGAAACAAAGTTCTAAACAGTTTGCCTAAGCGAACTTCACGAATGTGGTAAACGCAATCGAACTGCCATTAGTCCGTGGCGATGATGTAATAGATAGGTGTGGCTCTGAGACTCCGCCTTCTTTGACGTTGAAATCTTCTCTGGTTCAAGTAAAAACATGAATTCACTGGTGGAGAGTCACTAGTAGAAACTGAAGTTGCAATTCTAATTGAAATGAACACTGACACTGTTTTTTTTTTCATGTTTGATGCTGTAAAGTTGCATGCTTTGAAACAATTTATTGTATAACATGCTATAGTTAAACGTGACTTGACATTACTGGACTATCGAATTGCAAAACTCAGGCAAACGTCCACATCTCTATGATCAGTTGCTTTCTTAACTGCTGCTTTTTTACTACTTTCATTTTTGTTGTTGTGCACAACACATTTTAGATTCATCTAAACGTCGCTTTCAGCAGCGTGGGTGGTGTTGGGATGTTCACTAAAAGTATATTGCTGGTCACGTATTTCTAACTTCTTTTCACCCCAAAGCATAGAACAAAACATAACTTTGCCATGAGTACATCAGGCCTTAACCAGGTAACGTGTGATTTAGCTCTACAGTTGTATAGCTCACCCACATTTTTTGCCATAACATCCTCATTTCTTCTGTGAAACTCAAAGGCACTTTGTCCTAGCTGCTCTTTTCATGCAATTAAAGTAAATGAGGATGAGGCCTGTTGAACTTAAAATGACAGTATGAGCACCAAGCTCTCATTTGACTTCAAACGACTTGAAGTGTAGTATATGGAAATGTAATGTATTTTTTTGTACCATTTTTGGGGCTTGATAGCATCTGTTAAATGACGAATGGGTATAGGCAAAGGTTCTCTTTAACAAAATGTATCTTCACTTTTCAATATGCAGGAGTTCAACAAGCATTATGTGAAAATGTCTCTATAATACACACTCAACAGCACATTATTATGTTCTTCAGCATTCACTTTTATTGAATGGAAACATACCAGTCATTCAGGAAAAGAGAAAAAACTAAAAGAGAAAACTGAAGGAACTGCAAATCTGAGAATTACCCTTCTGTTTAATTAGCCATTGGGTCAGGGTTCAGGCAAATTCTTCCTTTCTCTGATGAAGTCTCATCGCAGTGTGATATAAATAGCCTTCACATCCTGCAGCACAGTTTGTTTTTAATCTGCACCTTTAATCCACGATGGATTCTGCTCTATGCTTCTCTGCTCACTTTAATTTCCTCTCTCACTCCTTAAAGAGTGTAGAGAGAGGAGACCAGAAGGGCAGTAATGAAGCGATTGTGCCAATGGATTTCTCTAATAAGGGAGGACTTCCTCTAACCTCTGAGCTCAACCGTCCCTCAAGCTCTGCACCTCTGCTGTCCACTGTGTGTGTGTGTGTGTGTGTGTGTGCGCGCGCAGGATGTATGTGCATATGGCATCTTTAACTGATGGAGGAAAATGGAGGAGGAGAAACCGAAATGGTTGCATTATGTCAGTAGGTCAGGAGAAGCGAGAGCTACAGCAAGTACAGAAACATTGACGACTCAGCATTGATACAATGACAAAAGATTTCCAGATTAGTGCATCAAACACCGGTGTATTGTTTGAGACAGATGGATAACTTGTGGGTAGGGTTAGGTTTAGGGGTAGGGATAGGTTTAGGATTACATTTTCTGACAGGATTGTTGTTCCAGAAGCAATAAAATATTTTGACCCAGGAACGCATCTAACTCGGCAAAATCAGGATGTGTGTTTACACGCATTACAAGTAACGCAAGTTAAGTAATTAGATTACCTTTTTCAAGTAGTAAAGTAACACTTTACTTTTAAAATACAGCAAAATATATGAGTTACTTTTTCAAATAAGTAACGCAAGTTACTTTGTTTTCCCAATTATTGACTGACATCTCTTCTGTCCTGATGTTGAGAGAAATCGGGGCAAAGGTTCACGCCAGGTTGTATAACCGTAATTACAAGATTCATGTCCTCATAGAGCTCATAATTTCAGTATGTAAGATGGGAATTTTCTGAGAGCTCCTTCTTGCACCACGTGACCTCTGCAGTTTCATTAAGGCATTGATAGTGTTGCCATAGAAACGCACAATTCCCAGTCTGAGGACGTGAACGGCTCCAAATAGAACATCACGTTGTTATCTCGAGACTTCGGTAATTATGACATGGCGTGAACGCAGCATAAGTGCAGAGGCGGTGTGTGCGGTGTGTAAACATGATGGATATTATAGTTCTAGACTGAATGTGATTATTCATTTACTTATCTCACATGCACAAAAACAGATTCAGTATTCCTCAAAATGAAGAAAACCAGTTAAATGCAAACTCAGAATATTATGCAAACCTGCTATAGTTAAATACAATGCAAATATACTTTATGTATTTAATCTCACTTTATTTACTTTGCTGCTGACCTTTGATGATCCAAATCAACCATACGAAGTTAAACATCTCATTTGAGTTTTATTTTAATTGCTGAAGTAAAAGTGTTGAACTTTCTTCTGTAATGAAGAATGGCAGCACTGCTGAAAGGTTTGTTCGAGCTGTTCATAAATTTGCATTTCCTGCAGCCTGAGGCTTATTCATTTCACTCTTGGTTTGAAAGAGCCTTTACTTTTTTCCCTAGAACTTTTTCCATAAAAAGTAACTAAGTAACACAATTAGTTACTTTTTTAGGGAGTAACACAATATTGTAACGCAATACTTTTAAAAATAACTTTCCCCAACACTGTTCTGGAATATATTCAATGGTCTCTATATATGACAGATTGAGGAGGGGTTGAAAAATAAGAGGGCTCGATGACACAGTTGCTTTTTATAATGGATATTGTACAATACCGTTCAAAAGTTTGGGGTTAAAGTTTGAGAAAAACGAACATCAGAAATGATTTACTTATCGAAACTGACTTTTACATCGTTAAAAAAAAGATTTCAAATACATTCTCTTGAACTTTCTGTTCACTGTTCATACATTTATATTAGGTTTCTTGAGCAGCAAATTCACAGAATGATTTCTGGAGGATCATGTGACACTGAAGACTGGAGTAATAATGCTGAAAATATATTTTAATACAAAACATTTATTTTAAATTGTAGTAACATTTCACAGTATTACTGTTTTTACCTGTATTTTTGATTAAATAGATGCAACCTTGATAAGCAGAAGAGACTTAAAAAATATTAAAAACTCTTACCAACCCCAAACTTCTGAACGGTAGTGTAAATAGTAAGTAAGTAAGTAAGTAATTTTAATTTATAAAGCACATTTACACACAGCGCAGAGCTGACCAAAGTGCTGTACAATGAATAACTAAAAAGACAGAAATTAAAAACACATGGAATCAAAGGTCATAAACATATAAAACATGAGTAAAAAGAAAACATTCAATATCAGGGCACACAACACAGAAATACAAAGAGCAAACCAGAGTGCCAGGTTAGGGAACAAGGAAAGCAATAGAATAAAAATGAGTTTTTAACCTTGACTTGAATACAGTAATAAATAAATAATAATTTTTTTCTTTGCAATAATTTGCACTGAAAAATAAATAAATTTTATTATCGATATTAGATTTTATAAATGTTAAGAAAGTAAATAGTCAGTTTAGATGATATGGTGACTTAAACATTGCTTTTGATCCAAGAGAAAACAAGGGTTGTGCATTTTATGCAGAGAGCGTGAGTCTCAGGAGGGAGGATTGAAGAGCATTGTTGGATTATCTGTAATGTTTTCTCTCCTCACACACATAATACGCAATATTCTCAGTTCATATAAATGGCTTCCTCAAGATATGACAACACAGGTTGATTATTTTTATGTGACGCCACTTAATATTCTCAGAATTCAACACATTTTATTTGACAGTTATGAGTCACCAAACCACACTGCAGATTTTACAGTATTACTTTTTAAATATGAAATCTTGATACGGAAACCCTTTTTTTAAATTCACATTGATCTGTATGATTTGATTATCCACAGCTCATGAAAGAAATCCCCCTTCACCTTGCAGCACAATACATTTCCCATGTAATGCACATATGCATAATATTAGTATCTTCACTCCGATCTGTCAGTCTGCAGGCTCCTGATACAAAACAAGCACTGCATTCTCCCTTCGAAAACGCCGCAGGCTCAGAATAATGTGCCAACTGCAGTCTATTAATACACTTCTTCTTTTATCTCATCCGTTTAGCCTGTTGTTTTAAGATTGCTAATAAACGTGAAGTCTGTGTAAACATCTTTGGCTTATGTTCATGGGAAGAGCGGCATGCAGTTTAATTCTAAGTGCAAATTTCGAGCAATTATTATTATTAGGCCTGTTTTGTTGCAGCTCTCAGTTCATTGATAGTGTTGTTGCCTAAATTATCAGCATGAGCCACAATCACAATTAAAGTAGGCCAGTTCACACAGATTCCCAGTTTTGATCAATATTGCTAAGATTTTAAAATGATTGTTTTAAAATACAAACAGTGTTGGGTGTAATACATTACTAAGTAATTAACAGTAATGGTAATTACTGTAATGGAGTAAAGTAAGGAATTACTTTTTATGTTTGTGTAATGTAATTACAGTTACATCTGCTGTATTAAATACTGTAGAAAAAATTCTATATAAAACAATAGTGCATAATATCAATATCAAAATGTAATGTCTGATGTTAAAATGTATGCTTTTAATGTAACCTTCTTCCTTTAAATACTTTGGTCAGTGCAATAATTTGCAAAAAGTGCAATTTTATATTATTTATTTGACAGAATTAAAAGAACATTTTCATGCCTGTCCTTGTATTGTTCAACTGGTTGAGGTTGATAAGGGATTTAGAAAGTAATTAGAGATGCAATATTAGACAGTAATTAGTACAGTAATCTAATTACACTGTTGAAGATGTAATTAGTAGCTAGTAATTAGGCTAATTCCTTTTTTTAGAGTAACTTACCTGACACTGTTTATAAATTGTTTTGCATGAAGAAAATTATGCCTTTTTTTGTATCATTCAGCCATTTTTTCCATCCACATTCTTATTGCGGTAATAAAAAATAGAAAAAACTGTATGATATAAGATATTCATATAAATATTTGTTTAATTGTCTTTAATTTGTGCTGATTAAAATATAATTTAACACTTAATGTTATAATTTAACATTTAATAAATTACAGTATAGGAATAATGGAAATGTTAAAATAAAACTTAAGAATACACTATTTTGTGTATAAATGTGGTTAATTGTCATCAAACAAATATGCTTAGATATCTTTATGCAAAATATATATATATATTTTTTTTTTTTTATACAGGCATGCTCTTGATTGGCTTCACAAGATTCACACAGGGACTTTATCTAACCTCTAATCACCTACACATACTTTAAACCCCTGATTTGTTCTATAAAAGTCATGGCGATCTGCAGCTTATGTACCTTGAAAACGCGCTGCCTGAAATTGAACCCGAAGAGATGTGCATTCAGTCTAAAAAAATAAGCTCAAAATTACAACTCCCAAGTTCACTTGACTTCATCCAAGTATCCACTTAGGAACCTTCAGCAGGGATGCAAAAATGAGCAATTTCATGCTGAGATTAGAAGTGTGAAGCCAAGGTGGAAGTGTCATTGAAAGACTAGGAAAACAATCTCGATTATAGGGTCACCAGAAGATTGGAGAAGTTAGTCACAGTACTGAAGAACAGATTAAAATAGAGCTCGATGTACAGTGGTTATCCCAAGGCAATTGCCTTTAAAATTCAAGATGCCTGTTCCACCAGGTTGTCTTAATGAATCAAAACATAAAGGACCGACAGCTGGTTTTGAATCGGGAACTGTCAACCTTACGGGAGATCTACTGAAAAATTAGCACATGAACAGCATGTGAATATGATGTTTACCCAAACGCAAAATTTATTCTGCCCATGGTGTTACATTTAACAATTACAGTACTGATCCTAACATACTCAAGCCTCCTAAAAACCATACACAATTTCTGTATGGGTGAACAGAGAGATGAATAATGCAGTTCACTGATCCCTGAGAGGTATAAACTCTAAATGCCTTCAGCATGATGCTTATGAGCATATGCCTCCCTGTATATTTCTATAATTTGGGAGCTTTCAAGATTGGTGAGAAAATGACTGACATCTTTATGGAACTATCAGGCACAGTAAAATGTGACATTCTCTGAATGTCACACATCAGCACTTTGGAGACAAGCCAGTATAGCATTTATAAAAGCATACTTTCATCATTATGGTGACAAGTTAAGCCAATGGTTCTCAGCTGGTTTTGCTGGATTGTGCGTCAAGAATGGGATAGGAAAAGGACAACAGTTTCAGTTTTGGGTTTCTAAATGTCTTCTGAATTTCAATGGATTTATGCTCTCTGCACATATTTACCTTGTAGTGTGTAATTTTAGTGTATTTGTGGTTTTCATGGATAAAGGCATTTCATGCATCTGCTCATATTGGCATCTGTGTAATTTGGCTGTAATACACAGATGAAATAGCACAGAAATATAATTTTGATAGAATGGGAAGTGTTTTCTTCTTCCTTTTAATAAACCTGTCTATTGCCCTGCCCTAACTATATGCACAATAATGTGGTTAGTTACTTTTACTGTAAATAGGGCTGTGCATCAATTTAAGCATGCTAATTAATACATCAAATGAATTGATTTGTGAAAAATCATTTAATGAAAATAATACCATTGAATTTCAAAAGCGGCTTTGGAAGTCAACATATTATTAAATAGATTGATTTTCAATAATATAGAAAAATTTCAATGGTCCATTTTTGACATCCTTTCAACTACATGTCAACTATCATGAGAGTATTAGTACACTGTCTGGGTTAATATCTGCTAACACTTTGTGACGGCCCCCCAACATAAATTTGAATCACGTCAACTTTATTCTACTAACCCTAACCTAACAGTCTACCAATACTCTAATGAGAATTAGTTGACATGTAGTTGCCAAATTGTCAGTAGAGTTTCTAAAGGTAACTATCGAAATAAAATGCAACCCTGACCTAAAGTCCTCAGCAATTATGTCTATAGCGGCTATTTATGTAGGATATAATAGAAGCATAATGGGTCTGGTCTGACTGCAGACTCACAAAAGCTAGACTGAGATCCTTCAGGCTTGAATGGTAAGAAAATCCCTTACTACGGATTTCACATGAGTATTAGTAGGCATAATAAATTGCATTACTTATTAATTACACTAAATGAACATGTTAAATTGATAAGCCTATTTTTATCTTTTGCACTCCCTTTCTGTGACCCTATCCATACAGCCCATCAGTTGAGAACCACTGTGGTGCACAGCAGAAAAGGGTTTGAGCCTGAAAGATACAGTACTGTGAGGATTTGATAGAGCCAGCCAGTGTGGTCTTCAATTGCTGTGCTTTGTGTCAAATTACAATTACAAGGTAAAATTAGGTCAGATATCTTCCCCATCAAAAATGTCATACAGCTTTTGGTTAGGTTTTTATAAGCTTTACAAAATGATGAGAGATTAAACTAGAGCCAGGTAAATTTGACAAAAAGATAAATAATAACACAAATAAATGAGTACTCCCGCTCATTAAATGTCAAAACTAAATACGTGGTGACCCGTTACAACACAGAGCTCCAAAGAAGTGATCAAATAAATGATGTAGCAGCCCCAAGCAGGAGTTGAAAGACTAGGCAATAATTGAAGGTGATGGAAAACATGAATATGTACATTGATTTCCAACAGCTGGTACTGGTAAAGGGCAAAGAATGTAGTCATGCAGCATAATGCATCTAGAAAAAAAGAACGCTTTGTAAAATAAAGCTCCATAATTTAAGTACATAATTACTGAACGCTATTTCAGTTCCTTCTCGTTCCATGATAAACACAGGGCTGATAATAGTGACTCACAAGAATGGCGTTGTGAGTGTTGTTTCGTGTCAAAAGGCTTAGTTTCTGTAAGGCAACTAAAGATGACAGAACTCTGCTGGGATTGTTAGCTATAAATTAGGTTTAATTGAGGGAGACCATCAAGAGAAAATTATAGAGCCAATTTAAAAGCACTCAAGGGTTGTAAAATTGAACGAACTACTATGGCGGTCAAAGGATGAACTTGTTTACACTTTTTCAATTGTCAATGTATGAAACAAGGTAGCAGAACAGATTGTCCTGAGCGCATGCACTACTAGTCACTGTGCCACGGCACTAACCACCCCCGCATGAAGGAATAGTTCACGTAAAACCAGTGAGTCTTAGTTATATATTTATTTATTGGTTGGTTGGTTCAGGTGTTGTGATGTCTAGAAGTATAATAGTATGACTTTCCATATGAAGGGAGAGGTCATGTGATTGAGTCCTGTTGTTTATCGTATAAAGTTAATCTATATACTCTCTGAGAATGAACATCCCTCTTTCACTTTTGGCTCCTTGCTTGCAGATTAGTAGATTTTCTCATAATCAGATGCTGCTCAGTTACCTGCCACGATAAGACATATATTTAATTCTCAGTGAGCAGCATCAATCCTTTACTGTTGCTGTGAACCATCACTCATTTACTTTCATATTTAATAGTGACTATCATCCTGTGCAGTGTTGATCATAAGGGGCGTGTGGACTTTTTACAGTATAAATCTTTCAATTCAAGTAAAATGCTAAATGTTGCCATTATTTACTCTTTCTAAACATGTATGGTGTTATTTTTTTCTGTAGAACATGCAAGGGGAATCTTTTGAAGTCTTTTTTTTTCTTAACTCTTTCCCTGCCTTAGACGGAAATGTCCAGCTTTCCGTGTTTTCACTGCAATGTGGTAGGGGGCGCTATAAGGTATCTTCTGAAAGAGTACTGAATCTTCTGAGGCAGAAACAAGGAATATAATTTGTAAGCAGATGCATGTGTAAAATAACGTGATCACCAACAGCATATAAATCAAAACTGCCTAATGTTACCGGTTGACCCAAGGCGCGATATTTTTTTTCACAGGATGGTAGGGGAAGACTCATGAATATTCATTAGGGAACTCATCCCTGATTGGTCTTAACCCCAGTGACTGGTAGGTTTAGGGGCGGAGTTAGGGGTAGGTCATCAGACCCCCAGTGACGGGTAGGTTTAGGGGCGGGGTTAGGGGGTAGGTCATCAGACCAATCAGGCATGAGTTCTCTAATGAATATTCATGAGTCTTCCCCTACCATCCTGTGAAAAAAAAATATCGCACCCAGGACGAGGTATAGGACTGTGCAACCTTAGGGGGTGTTAATGGACTTGATCTACTCCATCTATGTTTTGATCATCGTTCTGAAAAAAAAACGCTGGCAGGGAAAGAGTTAAAACACAGGCAACAGTCGTAGTGGCAATGTCTGTCAAGCTCCAAAAATAGCAAAAACAAAAAAGGTGTTCATTTGACTAAAGCTTCAGAATATTTGGAATATAGTGCACGAGTCAGATGGACTAAATTTATGCTAATTTCTTGAAGAGAAGGGAAGTTGTCCTTTTTACAGCTTGACAGACTATTCTTGTATGAAAAAAATCTTTAAATTAAGATTCATATTTGGGGAAAAACAATAACAACATGCATGTTTGAAATGACATGGTGAATAAATAAAAGGATAACTTCTGTTTTTAGGTGAACTATTCCACTACTCGTGCATATATAGCCTATATATATGTGTGTGTGTGTGTGTGTGTGTGTGAGCATTTCAAAGTAACGACAGGGCAAGGAGAAGAAAGAATTATACGGGCAGTTATGCTCTTAAAAAGTTTACCTCTGACTCCCCGGTGCAGAGAATGCGTTTTTTTAATGGTAGGTCATACCTCGCACTCTCTGGAGCCCGAGATGGTGCAAGTGCACGCCCCGTTAACCAAAGAGTCCATCGTCTCTGCATTGGCATGGTTGTAGCTTAGATAATACTCTTGCAGTTGAGAGTTGATGTTATGCTCTGGCTCTCGAGTCTTTTTCCTGCGCTTGCGTCGGATGGAGTGCTGCTGGAGTTGCCTCATGCTGTTAGGGTATCGTCGCCACGACACGTAAATCACTAATAGGATTAATGAGACTGAGAGAAATAGGGCAACGCTGCCAGCGATGATCTTGTGGAAGGTCATATGTTCAAACTCAGGTTCGGGGGTGAAAGGTAGGGTGCTAGGCGTCACTGTTAGAGGTGGTAGGAATTCTTTGTCAGACTGAACAGGGAATAAAACTTTTGGGGTGAGTCTTTGTATGTGAGTAACTTGGGAAAGCTGTCTAGTTGTGGTGCGTGGGCTTGTAGTGGTGGTTGTGGGTGGCTTTGTCACATAAAGAGTTGTCATAGTAGTAGTCAAAAGAAGTGATAATTCCGTGGTCGGTTCCACAGTAAATATCTCCTCGCACACCGAGTTGTTCCTCACTGCCTCCATGACTCTTTCGCCCTGAAGAGATTTAGGAGTGCTGCAAATAATGCTGGCATCTCTAGTTCCCCTGAAGTTTCTCAGCCAAGACACCAGAGGGCAGATACTAGAGCTACAGTCCCATATGTTTCCTGCCAGGTTGATAGTGCTAATGGAGATCCATGATGAAACCACTTCCTGGGACACATTACTGATCTTGTTAGACTCCAGATTGAGAGTGTGCAAATTGGGCAAACACCTAAAAATAGCAGGATCCAAAATTTGAATCTCGTTGCCTGATAGATCCAATTTTTGTAAAGTGTGCCAAGTCCAAGGCGAACCTTGGATGACAGTCCGTATGCGATTCCATTGCAGATAAAGAGCCTGTAGATTTAAGAGGCGTGGAAATAGGAAAAAGTTAATCCTAGAAAACTGATTGTGTTCAAGGTGAAGTTCTGTCAGCCTGAGCAGTCCCAGAAAGGTTGTACGAGTGATAGTCCGTAGGCGATTGTAACCCAAATCTAGAAACTCCAGGCTCCGACATTCCATAAACGTACGGACAGGGATGCTTTTGATGTTGTTTGATCGCAGGTGAAGATTCTGAAGCTTGCGAAGTCCATGGAAATGCCCTGGTATCAAGTCCTGCAGCTGATTGTAGGACAGGTCAAGGTTACGCAGGTTTGGGACAGTCTCAAAGGTGCCATTTTGCAACTGCACAATCTTGTTAGAGCTTAAGATTAGTTCCTTTAGCCGACGAAGTCCCTGGAAGGCCAGTCTATCCACTTCGCTGATGGAATTGTGGTCCAGATAGAGCCAGACCAGCTGGTTGAGGTGAGCAAACTGGTAAGGTAGCAACAACAGGAGGGTGTTGTACCGCAGGGATAGACCCTGGCACCCTAGAGAGATGTTCTCCGGGACGTCTTGAAAGGCGCCAGACTCGCAGTAAACAATCTTGCCTTCGCAGCGGCAACTCACAGGGCACAT
Organism: Semotilus atromaculatus; assembly: GCA_031834385.1. Lineage (NCBI taxonomy): Eukaryota > Metazoa > Chordata > Actinopteri > Cypriniformes > Leuciscidae > Semotilus > Semotilus atromaculatus. The sequence goes on from JAULUF010000042.1 coordinate 34,214,180, forward strand.
CCGCTCCCCCTTGCTGAGCAGCAGGAGAACAGAAGCATGGAGAAGAAAACATGACAGGCGCCCTTCCCAGAGTAAGGGCCCTGCAGAGAGAGACAAACAGAACACACAGACAACATTTGAGGTCAGTTTTAGTATTCACCTAGAGAGCACAGGTTTGCAGGTGACTGATTAGATGTGTGCACAGCACATCCATTATGCACAGCCTCACCTTTTTCATCAAGGAAACCGATTCATGACTGTGATGGATGGGGAACATCCTGCAGAGTGTGGCGAGTGTTTTCAAGCTATTAAGACATAATGCATGACATCTAAAAAACGCACTGGGGACCCTCTAATTGAATTCGAGGATTCGAGTGGATTTATCCATCATTTAGCGCTACACCTTTTAATGTACCCTGGTTTCAGACAAAATGGAAGCGAGTGGGAAGCGAAGAGAGTGTTTTAAATGAATGGAAATCAATGAGCTCCACTTATCAGAGCGGAGCTAATCAGCATACGTCTAACATATGCACAGAGCAGTTCGTCGTTGCTTGTACACCCCCTCAAAAGATTTAACTAATGTTGGAGATTAAAAATAGCATGCCTTCACAATCTATGTAGCTCAAAGCAGCAAAACACTGAATGCATCTTAGGCGCCATGCTAAATTAAGAGCAAGAGAAAGGCAACACCAGGGTCATCCGTCTCAAAGTTTGTTTGTATCATTAGTAAGGAACACATGACAAATAAGATTCCTGCTGTTCTGCTGCTTTGCGCTGATGCTTTAACAAGAAGAGATGTGCAACAGTAATGGGGCATACCAAACGGTTTACACAGTAATCAATTTTATATAATAGTGTCCTATTGGGGCAATAAATATGTTTTGTTCTGTGGCTAAAACCCAGTCACCCATCTCCTGCTGACTAGTTACTGGAACAGAGATATAGTATTGAGAGCACATCACTTCCCTTAGCAGCAGAGATCATTAGCGACATGGTCTTAATGGATAAAGACCCCATAAGAATGTGGTAATTCTTCCAACATGAGACCGCGCAACCAAGTAGGCTGCCTTATATAGCTGCCTCAGAAGACAACATTTTTAAAATAATTATACGACCCATTAATACTGCACATTCTCTTAATTGGGGGCAAAATATTCGATGAGTGCTGCACTCTCACTGAGATATGGATAGGTTTTTCTCGAGGGTATTTCATGAGCAACTCAATGGATTTGGAACATTTTCTCTTGCTTGTTATTAAAATGGTACAACAGGAAACAAAAATCAAGAAAAAAAAAGGTCTGCATGTGAACCTCTGCAATCAATCTCCAGGTCTGGCTGTTAAAGAAATCAATGAGCAAATTAAACCTTTGAGAGTCATTAGAGGCTAAAGATTTGCAGAGCTGATTCGCTTAATGTTTTCCTCTCACTTAACTGTTTGAAATCAAGAGCAGATAAGGCTGTTTTTAAAAGCATAGCCACCCAATGTGTTCTTCATGGAGGGAGTTTTATCGAAGCTGTGGTGTGTGTTACCTGACTGTCCACATGCTACAATATTTGTATTTGTGATTTTTCTTATAAATTGATCTGTTTACTTCCTCAATACACAATCCTGATTGTAAAAGGATAGTTCACCCAAAAATGAACATTGTCATCATTTACTCACCCTCAAGTTGTTCCAAACCTGTATGAATTTCTTTATTCTCCTGAACACAAAAGAAGATTTTGAAGAATGTCGGAAACCAAACAGTTAATGAGCGCCCACTGACATCTATAGTATAAAAAAAATAAATAAAAAAAACTATGGAAGTCAATGGGGGCCCATTAGGTGTTTGGATACTGACATTCTTCAAAAAATCTTCTTTTGTGTTCAGCAGAAGAATGTTTTTTATATACATACAGGTTTGGACCAACTTGCGGGTGATCAAATGATTTTCAGTGACCTATTCTTTTAATGAGCATGATTCCTTAAAAAAAAAAAGTCTGTGTTTGTAATCTTTTATCAAAATGTAAATAGCTCTGCTTCATTTTGGCTTACGACTTCCTGTTTCATTCTGAAATTCATCGCATTACTTTTGGTAAAATTGTGTTGTATGCACTGTTTCATCTTGTCTCTTCTTGTTCCTCCCTGTCTCTTACCTCACTCAATGTCTCACTATGGAGGCCATAGTTCTGATCTGATGGATGCACAAGATGACATGAATAATTTGATGTAGAACTGTGAACTTTTCACATGTGTCGCCACCACTTTTTAACAGACCTCTTTTTTGGGAGCCCAAGGAAAACTAATTGACATCCAAGGACACTCATGTTCATGATTCTATGGTTCAGAAGGCCATTAACAGGGCTTTCGACATCAGGACAGGGAGAGAGGGTGAGAGAACGAGAGCTGCCATCTCCTTTGGCAAAAAGACAAGTTGATATTTCAAATGAATCCTGCACTGTTCCATTACCCCGACATGGAGAGTAATTCACGGGCCAGACTCAGCAGGAGATGATTAAGAAGCAAGATGAATGCAGTGAAGGTTTGAGAAATAATATAGCGGGGTAACAAAACAAATAAAGCAAATGTGTCAAGCCACATCCATTTCTTCAGGTACACAAGAGTACACATCTTTGGTGCTAGCAGAGACTCCCGTCTTTTTATCCAAAGGACAAAACAACCACCAACACCGCCAGAAATGGAGCAGAAGGAGAAAGGTCAAGAGTTACTCTATAGTATGTGTTGTGTTTAAAATATGGCTGTCAATTGAATTAGGTCAATTAACTGTATTTAATTAATTTAACTTGAAATAATGCATTATCATTTAGGAGATTTCCTCAGCTTATTATGATATATGCAATCAACTTGAAAATTATTAATTAAACGGCGTATAATGCAATTAATTCAATTAACATTATTAATAAATTGACAGCCCGGTATAAACGTTGAAGGATATTGCTCGATGTCATGCTTTGTGGTAGATTAACTTTCACTCAAGCTTCAATTCCCAGCGCACAGAATGAGCCACCAACACTTTCCAATTGAGGTCTAGGTTTCCTTTTTTTCAGACTCTCAGTCCACAGGGACTGCCTTTCCCAATGGACTGCCCCTGCAATGAGTTTGCACTGCTTTTTATAATATTTTTCCTCTCTGTCCTCAGTTTAATGTTCAAGGGAGTAGCTAATCCTAATTTGAGTCTATTTTGTGTCATGCGATCATAATCTGATTGGAATACAAGCCTTGTCAAAAGCCATAGGGGAGAACTAAACCTTGCCAGAGGATAAGGTGAAAACATAATTTGGTTCTGAGAACTTTACATGATTTTTGTCAGTGGCGAGGCTGAAATTAACAAGCATTCAACCTCATCTGTTCTCAGTGCAGTTGCTCAACTGGTGCTAGCAACGTCAAGGTTAAAGGTTCAAATCCCAGGTAGAACATTATGTCGAATGTAAGGTAAATTACTTTTTTTCCCCCAACATGAAACCTTATTGACAAGCCATTTGTTTCTGTAGTGTGTGTATTTAAAAAAAAAGAAAATGCCACTACATAAAAAAATGGGACTTGATTTTATCCATCACAATTGATTTGATGGATTAAAGTGGGCGTTTCATAGCTGAATGGAGTTTGCAGTGGGATGTGGAGGACTACCCCCCCTCCTGAAACACTCACTTTTGAGGAGGCTTTTGAGGACTGGAATGTGAAGGCGTGGAGGTCAAGTTTACTCTACAGAGCATCTCTGTTTATCCCAGTGGAAAACTGCTGTTTCAAATCCATCATTATTTGCTTTCATTGTAAATAGGCAGCATGACCTAAAACAGTAACTTAAAACTAACGTATGCTTAACAATTTGACTATTGGTTAGCATTATTCTAAGTCTAAGCCAAAAAGCCTAACCCTAATCATGGATGAATACTTCATTATATTAAAACTAATAATAATAAAAACAGGAAAGTATTAAATAAAGCATGGTTTAAGTGTATTGTGGCTGCATGTACAGTCTGGCAAAAATAAGCAGTCATGGCTATTTTAATACTATATTAAAGGTAGTTTGGTGTGCATGACTGGCATTTCAGAATATTCCTAATGTGCTTGGACTTGTGCCATATGGACAAAGCCCCTCTATGCCCTGGAGTCCTTAAGATAATGCATTTTGTTAATAATATTAAATTAGATTAATCTTGATAGAGCATGCAGTTATCAGCTGGTGTTTTCTCTGTTATAGTTATTCTGGCAAACATTAAGTGTTTGCTCAAATTAACATATCTGTGGTTTGAAAATGCATTATTCATGTCAACATACTTAATTTAACACTGTATAGCTCTGCGATTTAAAATGGTCCCAGTGATAATGTGTATTTGTCAAGTAATTTCTTCATTTATTATTATAGGATGATCTTCAGTTTCACACATTATACCAAGTAGGGGATTTTCTGTTTTTCAGGAGTAGTTTCTGTAGGAGAACTTCACATGCTCCTCTCATAGATGGCTAGAGTTCTTTCTGTATTTAGTTCAACTTAAAGGGTTATTTCACCCAAAATAAAAATTGTCATCATTTATGTCGTTCCAAACCAGACTTTTGTTCTTCTTGGAAAAACAAATTAAGATATTTCAATGAAATCTGAGCGATTTCTGTCCCTCCATTGATAGTCCACACAACTACAACATTGACGCTTCAAAAAGTTCATAAAGAGATTGTATAACTAATTAATATGAACAAGCACATCAACAAACGCATCAGATATGGTAAACGGAAGCTCAAGCATGCTTCCTTGCTTGATGTGCAAGAGCCAACGAGGTTCATTCTCATGTTACGCAGCACGTTTGAGCTTCCGTAAGAACCAATAAGGTTTATTCTCGTGTGTCAAGCAAGTACGGTTGAGCTTCTGTTTATGTTTGATGATCAATATTTATATGTGAATAAAAGCCTAAATTAAATCTGTTCATCACATAAAGCAATCGAGAAAATTACCATTCAATTCATATGGATTATGATCTCTTTATGAACTGTCAATGGAAGGATAGAAATGTCAGATTTCCATTCACAAAGATGAAGGAAAGCCTTACTGTTTTGGAACGACATGATGGTGAGTAAGTAATGATTTTTTTTTATTTAATAGCAGGTTTAGCTTAAGCTAATCATGCCTTGGCTATACAAAATGAAGTTTTATGTAACAAGATTCGGTAGGAGCACATTCAAGTAATTAACCAATCAGCACAATAGGAAGCCGGTATAAATATAGCCTTCCCTCACCTGTGTCCCATGAAAGTTTCACAGCATCCCTCCACCACCCCATCACCCCACTCTCGGCTGGTTTCTATCCCAGTAAAGGGGGGAGTACTCTGGGTTCGGGCCAAATTTTGAGCTTGGAGCCCTCTCCCGGACAGCACGCCAAATACGCAAAAATGACTACATCTGATTTCATGTACGCGTGAACTCGTGAATTGGTTTTAAACAGGTTTTTATTTATGATTGACAACATAGATTATCCAAATGATTAAAGAATATCATATAAAGTTCAAAACCATATCGAAATTCCCATATGTAACCCCTTCGGTTCATCTCGCTCCGCTTTGAGCAGGATTCAAACAGGCATTTCCGGCATTAGAGATGGGCACGCTAACAAAAGCTGCGGTCTTTAGTGTCAGTCGCTAGTGCGAATCTTGAGGCCAGGGGAGTGAGGTTTACTCACACAGCTCTAACAAGCTGGCCTCTGTTACACATACTTGGAATAATTTTTGGAACTAATATAAATTTTGTATGTTAGAGTGTTGAGTGAGACATTAATGCATCTGGGGATGAGCAGAACGTAGTTCTGTTTAGTAAGTGATCTATAATGATGACCAAAGTCTGAGTAGCGTGACGTGCTCCTACTTATACCTTATTCAGTAAAGAATCAGCAGAGTTCACAGATGGAGGCGCTCTCTAATGCACATCCTTAATTGATTGTAACATGGCCACTGATTCAAATGATGATTGAGGTAATTGTGGATTTCAGTGTAAAGCACAAGGAAATTTACCATTATGAAGCCTAGCAGCTGCTGAGTGCAGTCCAGAATGCAAATTACAAAGGCAAGGTCTATGTTCCACTGGACTGCCAGCAAGAGACCAATTACAACACTGTAAAAAGCTTCCTTTCCACCTGACTCAAACCTTTCATAAAGCATTTCTAGGGTGTGCCAAAAGCAACGTTGTGGTCATGGATAATTCTCAATTTTTTTAGGTTACAATGTATATGAATATATAATAAAGCATGTCACCTTTCTGCCTTCAAATCAGTTTAAATGGTCCTGCAGTGTGACAAATGCTTGTTCATAATTTTTTTTTTTTTAAAGAGTCACAGCAAAAAGGAGACATTTTTCAACAATGTTGATAAACTAAATGGAGCAACTGCAACATCTACTGCCGCACTCGTTACTGTGGGCAAAACACAGTTCTCAGTAAAAAAAAAAGAAGAAAGTATTTGTTTTCTGTTGATCTATGTTCATTTGAAATTAGAAAAAAACAACAACATTGAAGAAAAAGGCTACATCAGAAAAAAGAAAAAGAGATGCTTTTGTTCATAAATTCATAACATTTCGCATGATAAACCTAGTTCTGTACAAAGTATCATATGTAAAAGTCCAGACGCATTTACAATTTAGCTCCATAATTCAAAGGCGTTTGCGTTAATGCATGTGTCTAGTGATGAATGACCAGGAAGGTGGAAAAGAACATGACTGAAATCGGGAATGGAGAAATTGATTGCCCATCAGAATGCAGGCAAAACACACGCACAAATCCATAATCAATAAACGCGTCCAAAAACACACAATTATCTAATTTGCACCAGATGATTCAAGTTCAATTATTTGCATGCGCCTCGAATATGAAAGCCTGTTTGTCATTACGCACTTAAATGCGAGAGCACAGTCATTTAGCAAACCAACAGAAATGTTTCTTTGCTTTATGTTCTTACCCATGGCACTGGTTCTGCTCCAGTTGCGCGTTTATAAGGCGATTCACTCCAGAAATCTCTCTGCGCTTTTTGGTGAAGCTGAAGTGCAACTAAATGAAAGCGTCAGTTTATTGAGCGCAGTTGCGCGCTAGTCAAATTGACAAACATAACTACCAGAAACCGAGTTAATACCTCAGGTTACTGATTCCCACGAACATTAAATTGCATAAAATCACAAACGTGATGGTTAAAGCGAAAAAACAAAACGAAGGGAAGTTTCATCAGGCGATAAAAGGCATCACGATCCATACTGTAGATGTGAAGGGTTGCGGGATGCTGGAATCTTCCGAATGCGCGCAGCTTCAGCACCAGTGAGTCCGAGGGACGTGTTGCATCCACCGGTTGTTGCGCTGCGAGCGATTCAGGAGCGTCGCGGATGGACAGCAGCGATCACACGTCACACGTGTGGGGGTGGCTGTGGTTTACTGGTTCAATGATTGAAGATCTGTGCCTCTAGCTGATAGGCTGCATGTTCTCAACTCAAACAAGTGTTGATTCATCAATCTCTACTCTTTACTTCATGTGTCAGTCATATCCCATGTTGTGTTATTATTATCGGGTGAAATATAATTTGTTTGAATAAACATTCATTTTAATTTTATCAGAACAATTGTATTTTAACAAAGGGGTTCATTTCACTTGATGCCACAACTTCGATTTGAGTAGATGTTGATTTTGAACATACCACTGACACGAATGAGAAAATCTGGCAATTTATTAATTAATATTACAAAAATTTCTTCATTTTCCTCTTCCTCTTCACACTCTTTCTTGTTAATATTTCAGCTGATATTTTATATTTCTCCTGTGGACATAGTATCACTTTCCATCCTGTTAGTCTTCTGTAAAATCCAGTTCAACAGCACATATATTTTCGGAAGCCCATTTTTGCCACATAATAAGTTTTAAAAAAAAGAGATAATTATCATCTTGTAAATGATAATTATTGAAAGTCGAATCATATGACATGAAAATTGAAATTTACTTAAGTCATAATTATGGCAAGGTAGAAATTTACATACAAAGTCGAAATCATGAGATTAAATTAACTTTTTAATCTCATAATTATGGTTTAGCATGTCATAATTATGACTAAGTATATCATAATTTCATCTTTTTCGTGTTATTTTGACGTCATAATTGAGTCATAATTTCTACTTTTCCTCTTAAAAATATAACTTTTTTGTATGTCATAATTCTGAATGTTCATCTCATAAATATGACTTAGTATGTCAACATTTTGACTTTAAATGCAATAATTATGATTTACCAAGGCACGATTACCCCCGCACAATGCATGGACCTCCATATATATCAGTGTTAGCAATTGATTAGATTTTTGTAGTTTTGTGGTTTTAATTGTTTTTTTTCCTTTATTTTTATTCTCTAACTCTAAAACACATTTAGCAGATTTATCACTTGAGTCAAAAGCAACTAAAGTCTGTTAATGAGTTTACATACCCCTTGCAGAATCTAGGATACTGTATAAGAGTGATATTACAAAAATGTGATATTTCTACAAATTTGTCTAACTGAATAAAATGCACTTTTTATGATTGGTTTTATAATGTCCACCTGCCACCAACTAGCAAACCGTAATTTGACCATGCAGGTTGTGACAAACTTATTATTTGAAAAGAGGGACAAGGTCTGAGATGTTGTTTCAGTATAGAGAGAGATCATTACAGGAAAGAAAACTGAGTTTGTCAAACCATTTCACGGGGCAGTTAAACGCCTGATCCCTCAATTGCTGCATCAAACAGTGAAAACTCAAAGTTTAAAAGATCAAGGTTTTGATGGTAATAAAGAGACATTGATTGACATGTAAATTAGGTCTCATTGATACTACTCTTCAAGTGCCGTCTTGTAAAGCTGGCAGGAGGATATTCAGGTTTTATATTATGAGATGATATTCACAAAATGGGCTATATATCTACACCAGATCTTTCTATCAGCTATATATTTGAATCAGGTCTTTATGATATTTTACTGAAGCTGAAGAAGACTTTGGAATGGTTGCATGGACCGCTTTTATGATACCTTCATGGTGCTTTTGCCATTTTAAAGCTTGATGGAGTTCATCCCTATTCACTTTTTATGGAAAAGAGTCATCTCTTTTTGTTTTCCACCAAACAAAAAAGAAAGTAATGTGGGTTCGGAACGAGGGTGAGTAAATGATGACAGATCTTACCTCCAACAAAATCAGTCTGTGCACAATAAGCCCCTATATCTCATTGATTCCATGGAGGGCACTATAAATATCAGAAGTTTTATACGACCGTATGATTTTAAAGTTTGCCCTGCAGATGTTTAGGAAAGAAATCATCATTCATCGATGCAAAAGTGAGATAGTTTTGTACCGATTTGGTGTGCCTTGAGGGCGGTTTTGACTATTTAATGCTTCATTGAAATCACCCTTTGAATAAATTAAAGTTGTTGGCAGACATAGGCGATGCTCTCGTGATCTCCAATTAAAGTCAAATGTAATTATGTTGTAATTCTCTCATCATCAGCCAAAGTCAGGAGTTACTGTTGACTCACCAGCTGAACACAGATTAGCAGCTCCATCGGTTTGGACCGGGATCAGCTCTGATACTATAAGTGTTTATACAAGGACTTTTAAAGGTCATATTAGCATGAATCATACGATTACGATCTGTGATGTCTTTGTCCTGGCCCAAACATGCGTGTTGTATATTTAATCAAGAACACTTATTCTCAACCCCCTGTGCTTCTTCATTAAACATTGAATCGCAGAGATAATAATAGATGTATATGATCAAATGATTAACCTGTACGTTGTATTATCTGAGCTGCTAGATTTAAATGCTTGCTTGATTTCTAATTGACCATGAGAGGAGTCCTGTAAAGTTCAGTTAGAGAAAAAGACATTACGTGGTCATTATCATTAGTGCATTATTTGTTCATCCCCCCCCCCCCCCCCCCACCTTTCATTGAAGTAAAATAATTGAAAGTGGGGGTAAATCACATTATGAAATAAATGTTTTTCTCCAAAACACGCTGGCCATAATTATTGGCACCCTTTTATTAAATACTTTTTGCAACCTCCTTTTGCCAAGATAACAGATCTGAGTCTTCTCCTATAATGCCTGATGAGTTTGGAGAACACCTGACAAGAGATCAGAGACCATTCCTCCATACAGAACCTCTCCAGATCATTCAGATTCCCAGATCCATGTTTGTGCTTCCCCTCTTCAGTTCACTCCACTCATCAGGTCAGGGAACTGGGACGGTCATGGCAGAAGCTTAATTTTGTGCTCAGTTTCACATTTTTGTGTTGATTTTGATGTTTGTTTTGGACCGTTGTCCTGATGGAAGATTCAACCACGGCCCATTATAAGATTTCTAGCAGAGGCCGTCAGGTTTTGATTTTGTATCTGTTTGTATTTGATAGAATCCATAATTCCATGTATCTGAACAAGAAGTCCATGACCTCCAGCAACTAAATAGGCCCACAACATATAAGATCCAGCAGTATATTTAACCGTAGGCATGGGGCACTCTTCATCCCTGTTTGCACCAAACACATCTGCTGGGTTTGCTGCCAAAAAGCCCTTTTTTTAGTTTAATCTGACCACAGAAGCCTGTGCCGTGTGAAGATCCAGTCATGTCTGACACCTGAATATGCTAGAGTTTGTTTTTGGAGGAGCGAGGAGGATTTTTCTTGAAACCCTCCCAAACAACATGTGGTGATGTAGAGGTTGTTTGATAATTTTTTTTTTAGGCTTTCTGACCCCAATACTCAACTAATCTCTGCAATTCTCCATCTGTGATACTTGAAGAGTCTTTGGCTACTCAAACTTTCACCCTCACCATCCATTAAGTCAATATAGACACACGTCCTCTTCCTGGCAGATTCGTAACATCTTTAGTTGATTATAATTTCTTAATTATTGCCCTGATGGTCAAAATGGGAATTTTCAATTCTTTAGATATTTTCTTACAGCCACTTTGTATTTTGTGATGGTCAACAATCTTTTGCTGCACATCAGAACTATATTCTCTGGTTTTACTCATTGTGATGAATGATTAAGGGAATTTGGCCTTTGTGTATCCTCATATTTAAACTCCTGTGAAACAAGAAGTCATAGCTGAACAATTTCATGTTCCTAGTTACCCTGGTGTGCTTAAAATTTTAAATATTAATGGAAATGTACTTCAGAGATATTTTTCCCATAAAAAATTCTAGGGGTGCCAACAATTATGGCGAGCGTGTTTTGGAGAAAAACATTTTTCACAATGTGATTTACCCCCACTTTCAATTCTTTTACTTCAATGAAAGGTTAGAATTTTGCCAATTTTTTGAATGGAAGATCAAAAGGATAAACAATGCAGATTTATTTTTTACAGCCAGTTTTGATCATATTTACAAGGGGTGCCATCAATTTTGACCATGACTGTATATACACAATATATATATATATATATTTATATATATATACACACAATATACTGTATATATATATATATATATATATATATATATATATATATATATGAAGAGTTCAGATGCAAAAGCCTCTATGTGCCATCTGAAATTTTCTTCTAGAATGATCATTTTTATCAAGCTTGTTTATTTAAGTTCAGTAATTTCACTTAAATGACAATTAATAGGTAATTTTCATAGCCATTTAAGTGAAATTACTGAACTTAAATATACGAGCTTGATAAAAATTATCATTCTAGAAGAAAATTTCAGATGGCACTTAGAGGCTTTTGCATCTGAACTCTTTATATATATATATACTTAAAATACTTAATTTAACTCATTTAAATTTGATGGTTATAAACTTAGTTATATCTGAAAACAATTGGGATATTTATCATAAGTCTGTTCAATGTAATTTGAAGAAATAATTGTCTAAACATCTAATCAGAAAATAAATTATGAAAATTTTGTGTGTGGCCAATTTAAATGTTATTTTATTTAAATGCAAGGGAGCAATTTCCTTAATTCAGTTTTTTTTTTTATTGACAGCTACAGAGCTTACAATGTTGATGTGAAGGTATTCTGTTTTTCCCTTCATGTTACTGTGGTTGCGTTGTAGAATCATCTCTGCATGCTGTTACTCAGGAAATAGTCCAATGTAACAAACCTCTCAGCATGATTTGAGGGATCATTTACTACATGTGTAGTGTGTGGCAAGTTACTTAATACTTTACTTTTCAGGGTCATTTGAAGTGCATTTGAATTGAATTTAGTTAAAGTAGCTTCAATTAGAAGTAAATATATATGCAAAAAATATATGTGTAAAATTGCAGGGCTGATTTTCGGCTTTAGTCTGTCATTTTTGTTTCGTTTTTGTCCTAACCTCACATTAAAGGCACGTCTGTGTGTGAATCACAAAATTAACAGGACAGAATGTCTTGGTATACTGAATCCCCAAAGAATCCATTTTTTAAATGTCAGGTTGTGTGAAAACTTCTTCTGATACCAACAGCTGAAGTACACAGTCTGTGTGTAGCTCTGTGAGCTCCCGGAGGATTCTTTGGAGGGGAAAGTCAAAGTTTCCAAACACAACAACACTTCCTGAGTTTCAAAAATGAAAACAGCATCAATAGTTGGAATATAGTCAGAAACATCTAAAATAAGTTTATTTTCCTACCACTGAAAACATATAAAGGCTTTTAAGGATTCTGGTTGTATATCATAAAACATGACATTTTGAAGCTGTATCAATTACTTCATAGTGAAGTTTTGTAAAGAGTTCAGCACCGATTAAACAGCTAAGCTACTTTTCATGCCATTTTATGGCCACTCTTTTTTTGAGCATGAAGAAAAGGCAGAGATGAGCTCTACCTTTAACACGTCAAGCTGATATTGTAATCTCCGACAGCTGTGCAGACCATAAGCCATAACTTTTATCCTGACGCTTCTGATCACATTAGCGCTGGAAAATACAAGACCAAATCTAAAAAAACGACTTACCCTGGCTTATGCAAGACTGTCTGCTTTGACCTCTGGGTAATTACTTAAATGAGCTATGTGCCAGTAAAACCACTAAAAAACTGTTCGCTTGCATAATTACTGCTGTCAGTGCATGATTTATTCGGGTTTTATGGTTATACGTTTTTTTTCTTGACAATGACTGACGTTGAGAATTGATTCTAAAAGCATTTAGTTCTTATTTCCTGTGGCGACAGACCCATGGACTTTATTCATGCACCTTTGGTATTTACTGGAGTGTTAACACAATTTACTGTTTATTTCCTTCGTTCAATAAGCCTCTTAAACATTTTTCAGTGTGTCTCTATAGAGTGAGCATGAATTAATAATCTGTGGCCCCTTAAAAATCTCTTTCATTCAGGAATAAGGTATCCTTGGAGAAAGACATGACATTTATACATACTTTATTCTGCTTTATCAAGCGTCTTCATGTTATACTCTAAGGTTTTGTGTGTGTTTTGTGTTTGTGTTGTGTGGTGTTTGTGTGTATTGACCTTTTAATGTCAAAAACAGTATTGTAAACGCCACCTCAGCTCCATAAGATTACTGAGGCTGACTGAATGCATAGCATTTAAAATGTATGATGTTATACAACCATAGTGAAACCTTGAACCGTTAAATAGGAGAGGTCAGGGTCAGTTGTAACACAACATTTCTGTAACACAAAAGTTCTCTCATGCCCGAGAAGTGCATTTTTGGATGTTCAATATAGCCTACCCATTTCTATCTGTTGTTTGTGAAGCCTTTTTTTTTTTTTTTGGCTTTTAATTTGATAGGACAATTGAGTAAAGACATGAAGTTATAGGAAAGGAGGGAGCGGACAGCATCAGAAAAGGACCTAGAGTTGGGAATCAAATTTAGGTATACATGTATTTTAGTATATGCTTGAAGACTCTTCTTGGCTCATCAGCTGAAAAAAGACATATTTGTAATAAAAAATTGTTCTTTGCGTATTTTCATCCACTTGCAATTTAATAAAATGCACTGGTACATTAAGTTAACATTAGAGAAATACAATCTAGATTACTCAATTCTATGAAAATATTGTTCATTGTTATTTTATGATATACCTAATGCATAAAATGGATAGTTCACCCTAAAAATGTCAAATTTTATCATTTACTCACCCTCCTGTTGTTCTAAACTATGGCTTTCTGAGGAACACACACACACACACACACACACACACACAAAGATATATTGGGCTGCAAACAACATTGGAGCCCATTGATTCATTGTATGAAAAAAAAAAAAAAAAACGGGTAATTTGTAACTACATGTCAACTACCTATCATTAGTAGACTGTCTTATATTCTCAGTATTAGTAGACTGTCTGCTTAATATCTAAGAACACTTTATTTTGATGCTCCCCAACAGACATTCTACTGACTATAAGTAACTTTGTAAGTACATGTCAACCTATTCTACTAACCCTTTAACCAAACAGTCTACTAATACTCTGACTGTTGTGAAGTTGCTTATATAAAGTGGAATATTGAAATATGTAACCCAAAGACATTTTTCAAAATATCATCTTATCTTAATGACAATAGTAAATGAGTAAAGGCCATTGCACACTGAGTCTGAAATTTTCGTAGGTGTTTTTTCGTATTCATGATTCAGTGGCTCTGAATGGTCAAAACACCATTCGAACACCATTCAAACTGCTTGCTATAAATGCGAAAAACGCATAAAATCAAACCCGATTCGATTTTTTTTATGACGGATGAAAGTTTCGGAGGCAGTGTGCAAGCGTGATTGACATAACGTGAGGTCGTATTTATTTTTTAACGTGCGAAAATTTCGGACGGCAATTTCGGACTCAGTGTGCAATGGCCTTAAATTACAGAAATTTCAGGTTTGGATGAATTATTCCTTTTTAGGGTAACTTGTGCCACACAATATTTGGGTGCAACAGTTGTCTGAAGACTTTTCTTGGCTGTATTTTAAGATCAGACTTTAATCACTGCATGAATCTAATGGTAGTTGTTTCCATAGTGTTAATGCACATTCTGAAAGTCTCTTCCAGACTGCTGGTGTTTTATAATTTCACCCACTGTGAGCGCTTAAACTGACTCATACTTGCCATAAAATGACCCACTGGGAGCCCACCGAGAGCGCACTTTGTTCAAGATGGCGGAAAGCAATGCAAAAATGGAGAACAGTATCATAGCAATGCTCCAAAACTCCCGTCATGGACTTTCTGAATGCTGAATGCTGGAGGTATAAGCTTTCACTGCGTCCAGTTAATCAGAAGGAGCGCTCTCTGTCAGGTCTCATCTGAAAGTAATTAAGAAATGGTTCAGAAGACAGGCGAGCCGGTGATACTGCCGCAGGAATAGAGGGGAGAAGAGGGCCACGAGTCTGGAACGAGTGTGAGATGAGAAAGCTTTTAGTTCCTGGCAGACGTAAGGCGAGAGAGAATGGAGTCTTGTGGATCGATTGAGGACCTCATGTGGCACTTGGGAGCGTTTAGCAAGTTTTTTACTCTCTTGGTTTGTTCTAAAAAGACAGAAATTAGAGATGCCCTGTTCCAAATTTGCTTTCGTTCTGGTTTGCGGTTCACATCATGAAACCCTTAAAACATTCACCTAATCGATAATCTCTTTCAATCTCATTGAATGGGGAATACTGCTCAGAAAATGACAAGATGCACAATTTATCAGCAAAACCGCTCTCTGACTGCACAACAGGCCGAGCTATTCTGAAATAACTCGGCTTTTGGAAGAGCCTCTTCTCAATATTATTAACTCATCTTTATCTTTAGGTCATGTTCCAAGAACGTTGAAGCTGGCAGTTATAAAACCTCTTATTAAGAAACCACAATTAGATCCAAATAACCTAGCAAATTACAGACCCATTTCAAATCTTCCATTTATGTCTAAAATACTAGAAAAAGTTGTGTCCGCTCAACTGGGCTCTTTCTTGCAAGAAAAGAAAATGACGTCTATGAAAAGTTTCAGTCTGGATTCAGGCCACATCATAGCACTGAAACTGCGCTTGTTAGAATCACAAATGATTTACTTTTAGCTTCGGACCAAGGCTGTATCTCAGTACTACGTAGTTTTGCTTGATCTTAGGGCTGTGTTCGATACTATAGATCACACAATACTCTTAGATCAACTACAAAATTATACTGGTGTTCAAGGACAAGCATTAAGCTGGTTCAGGTCATACTTATCTGACCGCTACCATTTTGTCTATTTAAATGGAGGAAAATCGATCATAACTTCGGCAAACTATGGAGTGCCACAGGGATCTGTGTCAGGCCCTCTATTATTCTCAATATATATGCTGCCACTTTGTAACATTATAAGAAAACATGGAATTAGTTTCCATTGTTACGCCGATGACACTCAAATATATATTTCATCACGGCCAGATGAATACGCTAAATTATCCAAATTGACAGATTGTGTTAAAGATATAAAAGATTGGATGACACGTCATTTTCTTTTATTAAATCCAGACAAGACAGAGGTAATACTTATCAGTTCTAAAAACCGTCCACAATACCTCTCACAACACAACTTTAACATAGTAGGATGCCCTGTTACTTTATCCTCTACTGTAAAAGACCTGGGTGTTATATTAGACTGCAACCTGTCTTTTGAAAATCATTTTTCATATGTTTCAAAAACAGCCTTTTTCCACCTTAGAAACATTGCTAAGCTACGTAATATGCTATCAGTCTCTGATGCAGAAAAGTTAGTTCATGCATTCATGACCTCGAGACTAGATTACTGTAATGCTTTATTAGCTGGTTGTCCTGTATCCTCAATAAATAAGCTGCAGTTAGTCCAAAATGCAGCTGCTAGAGTTCTTATACTAGATCAAGAAAATATGATTATATAACACCGATTTTATCATCACTTCATTGGTTACCTATAAAGTTCCGTATTAATTACAAGGTATTGCTACTGACTTATAAAGCCCTAAATGGTTTAGCTCCAGTCTATTTAACGGATCTTCTATCGCCCTACAATCCATCGCGCTCTTTAAGATCACTAAATTCGAGGCTTCTGGTCATTCCTAGGATATCCAGATCCACCAAAGGAGGGAGAGCATTTTCACATTTAGCTCCGAAGCTCTGGAATAGCCTTCCTGATATTGTTTGTTGCTCAGACTCGCTCTCCCAGTTTAAAACTAGACTAAGACGCATCTATTCAGCCAGGCATTAATATACATTTTTTATCTTACAGTTACTGTAAATCCGGCCTCTAGTTCATAAACGCCAGAGGATAACTGGCCCCCGACTGAGCCTGGGTTCTCCCAAGGTTTTTTTTTTCTCCATTGGGTCACCTGATGGAGTTTTAGGACACCATTAGGTCACTTGATGGAGTTTTTTGGTTCATTGCCACTGTTGCCTTTGGCTTGCTCAGTTGGGGATATTCAAATTAATTAACCAATCATTAATACCACTGATCAGCCCTACCAAACGTGGATGTTTTTTCCACTAAGAAACGAACATTATGTTGTTTTGATTGATACTGTGAAGCTGCTTTGATACAATCTGTATTGTGAAAAGCACTTTATAAATATACTTGACTTGACTTGACTTTTGTCTCAAAATGGCATGAGTTGCCAAGTTGTTTAGGCTACTTGGAATGACATGTTTTTATGGTCTGATAAATGTGTTCTTATTATTGAGACTTCATTCTACGGGTGATTCATTCACTCCATGTGAGATTGGAGAACTTTTATGCCAATGTTTTGTGATGTTGTTCTGCATTTTTACCACACATGTTATATATGGCAGTGATGTAGAATAAATCCCTGTAAATGAATACAAATTACAATTGCATTTCAATTGAATAAACTCTGAAATGCTGAACTATGGAAATGAGAGGAAAGCGTCATATTTCTCACTTCAGACAGCGCTCTGGGCTCAGTCCCAAAGAAAAGACATATTGCTTAGTTTATTGTGACATCTTAAGCATATTGTGCTGTCACTGAAAATAAATAATTTGTTCCACCGTCCTCTCAGAAAAAAAAAATCATATCAAAGTGGAAGACGTACAAACCATTTAACCAAAAGGAAAATTGTATTGCTTGGAGATTGCTCTTGCATAACTCAGGAGACATAATTGAGTTCTCAGCTTCATGTAAAATGTTTTTTCTTGAGTCTGAAAACAGACCGTTGTTGACATACAGAGTGTAGTGCTGTAAAATTAACTGAGAAATATGTGCGTTCATATTGATCTCTGACTTTCGATTGCAGACTTTGGCATATTGGAATATTTGAGCATATAGTTAAACTGTAAATGTTTGTAATTTTTACAGAAAAATACCAGAAAAATGCTGCGGTTTAAACCTTAATTGGCTACTTGTAAGTTATACCATATATACAACAATACATTATGTATTTTTAATGTAAATTTACGGTTACACTTTATTTTGATAGTCACTTCAGACGTTCTACTAATTATAAGTAACTTTTCAACTACATGCAACTAACTCTCATTAGAGTATTTGTATATTATAGTAGACTGTCAGTAGACTGTTAGGTTATGGTTAGGTGTCAGAGTTCGTGTTAGGAGAATAAGTTGACTTGTAGTCACCAAGTTACTTAAAGTCAGTTGAATGTGTTGGTGGACCAACAAAATAAAGTGTTATCAGATATTAAGCCGACAGTCTACTAATACTCTAATGACAGTTAGTTGACATGTAGTTGAAAAGTTACTTATAGTTAGTAGAATGTCTAAAGTGGATTATCGAAATAGTGTTACCAAATTTACTGTCATATTGATGTTTTTTAAAGTAAAAACTATGAATTACCATAATATTTACAGTGAAAAACCATAAAAGAAGACTCACAGACACTGCAGGACACATCACATATGATTGAATTGTATAAAAAATTATTTAGTTTCTTCTCATTTGTGTGTGTGTGTGTGAACTGAAAAACTGAAAAACAGCACTTTCACACAAAGAACCATAACTATAATGGTAACTATATTATCTTTCTCATCAACAGACGATAACATTCTGTTTATTATAAGCTAGCTACACACGCAGTTATTTTGTCTTCTGCACTGGTGTGAACTCTATTTGCTCCTAATTTGATGTTATTTCTGCTTAGAATAACCGATTGAGAAATTAAAGAGTTTTAATTTTTTATTTAAAGAACAAATGAAGCATTGACGACAACTTTTTTTTTTTTTTTTTTTTTTTCAGAATTGGTTAGTTGGGCCAAGAACAAAATATGGACCAGTCCACATTTAGTTTAAAATGATTCAGAAGTGTGTCTTGAGGCGTTCGACTATTTTGCACAAGTTTAAAGTTTTGTAACGCATCTGAAAAGGAAGACATCAAACAAGTTCCTCAAACATGTAGAGGAGTGTGTTGTCTGAATCCACCAGCAGTGTGACATTGTTCTTCCCCCCTCAGGTTTTGTTCTTAATCTCAGACTCACTTCAACCTTGAAATGCACCTGATTCAAAGTCTTTCTTTCACCGTCTCATACCGCGACTCTCAGGACTGACTCACTGACCTCTCCACATCTCCTCATAAGGCTCTCTTGACTCATCTCTGTAGATGATATAACTTGAGACATGAGCTGAGACATGTTTTAATGATGTTTTGGATGATTTAAATGACCAGTCTCCTGTGGTTTTAGACAGGTGAGAGATTTTGAAGACTGAAAGAATAAGGTTATGTTAGTTCAAACACCGGTGCTCATGTTGCTATGCGGTTGCTAGGGTTTCTGGTTGTTTCTAGGTCAGTAGTATCCTATTGTAGTCTCTAGACTGGGCTTGACTTTAACTTTTTTTACTTACCAGCCACTTTGACTAGTGTTTTTTCAAAGTTACTAGCCACTCAGTATTTTCACTGGCCACAATTTTGACATCGATACCATGGGGAAAATCTGCCATATAGATATTTTTAATATGATCTCATAATTTGGCAGCAGGTATATTAGGCTGATGTCACTTTAATACCTGATGCATGGATCCGTTATACTGTACGTTACACATGTTTTCTTTCTCAACTGTTTACGTTAACCAAAACCTCCCTGACTGTGTTTACTTGAATTCTCGTCCAGACCGGCATTTTTACACTATTTTGTGTGTATTTGACTGTAAAAGCGCAATAAGTAGTGAAAAATACCTCAATTTAGTAGATGTAGCTTTATGTGTGGGCACTTTGGATGTGAGCGCAAAATCTGCAGGATGAGTAAAATGATGCGCAATACAATCCCAAGCTGAGACTTACACACCAACAATATTCATCCGGAGCAAAAGAAACGAGTGAGTGAGGGGAGGCAGGTTTGTGTGTCAACTCTCAAGCATTTCAGATATTTCAGTGTCCATACATATAGAAAAAAAAGTTTGCATTAAAATCAAGCCCTGTCTCTATATGACTCGTATCCCTCATTTTTAAGGCAGTTTTAGCTGTTTGTTATCCACATGATGCATTTCTGATTGCTTAGAAAAGTAATAGCACACACCTTTATAAGCTGCATGATTTGAGGAATAATTTCTGTGTAGCAGAAAAGATGTGGTATTAGTTATGAGCTTACTGGGGTCTGAAAACGCGCCGGCGCGATTTTTTTCACATAGCAGCAAAATAGACTTACAATACTTCGTCATTTTTTGTCATACACACTTAAGAAATATATATATAAAAAAAAAACCTGTTAAATGTCTACTTTTTTATGGGTCCACTTCCAATCGAAATAAAACATTGTACTTTTGTAAAATAAAGAAAATAAACAGGGAGTGCTTTCTGCCTCTCCGTCTCCGTGAACTTTTTTTCTGGAGCACGTCTCGTAAACAAAACTCATCGAATATAGGCTACAAGTCACACAGGCATGAGCAATGTATCTTTATAATCATTTAAGTGTGTACTTTTAAAATATCTAATTCAAAACTAAAACAAATATTCTCTGTTTATGTAATCTATATAAAAAGAGAGCGATGTCAGTCGTTCTCATTTCAGCTAATTATCTTTTAATGTGACCACGCCCACAGAGAGCGCGCGCTATTCAAACGCAAATGATCTGAGGCAAGCCATGCAAACTGTTAACGCCCCCATATCAGCTGGATAAAAAACATCAAGTTTAACAAGAATCGTGGACTTTACCTCGTCTTTCTGCGCTGTGAGGAATAATACTATCGTCCTAATCCTGGAAAAATTTACATCAGAAGTGCTGGTAGTTCATTCCGAGGAGCAACGAATCAAGCTGATGTAGTAAGTTATTTATTCTTAAGAGCTTTGTTATAATCGCGATATTGATAGTGTCTGTAAACCGCAAAAAGACTGTTTAATATGAATTGTGTGATATGAAACGCATATGAAACACAGACGCGTTGTTTACTGTTGTTTACTGTTGTTTACTGTACAGCGCATCTCACACTCGCATAAACAGATATGTTACAGACTAAATATGAATATTTAGACAAGATTGATAGTTTTGGATGGATTATAAAGTTTTTACTGTAAAAACAGACTACTGCCACATTAAATAAGCTTTTGTTTGCCAATTTCTGCTCATATGTTACCCTTGAAATACGTATACTTTTTTACAAAGAAAGATTACACTTGAAATATTGTTTAAATTGTAATCTTTTTTTGTGTGTGTGTTTTATTAGTGACAAATTTGAGGAGAGGATACATATTCCAAAACTTTCTAAAAATACAGTATGAGAATTAACTGCACAATTACTAGAAATGTTTACCTTGGATATTATACAATTTGCATGCATACAAAATATGTGGATAAAGACAAATGTTTTTCAAGTTGTTTCCAACTCTAACTTTGAACCAATTCTGTAGAATATATATATTCTTCAGAATTGGTTCAAAGTTAGAGTTAGAGACATCTTGGAAAACATTTGTCTTTTTCCACTGGGTACCACACTAAAGTGCGAGGACAATATATATATATATATATATATATATATATATATATATATATAGCTTCGTTTGTCCTCGCATTCTTTGGTACCAAGTGACACACCTGTGTGAAAGGCTATGCGCTCATTATGCGCTCATTGTGCAAGGTCTTTGTCCTCTTAGGTGAGAATCACGCCCACTCGCATACTGCCTTTCAAAACAAAAAGGGTCTTAAAAAGTTTAAATCAATGTATTGTTTTGTGTAAATGATTAGGCAGGATGATTTTCAGATCATTTTGAAGCAAAAATTCTAGGCAACAACGCCCATTAGTCAAAAGTATTGTGGACACATGTTTAGTATGTGTTTTGTGGCCTTATATAAGCTTTAAGTTTTAGTTTTTTCAATAACCATGCATAAACAATATTCCTTCAAAAATACAAACATGTACATACATGTTGCTCACATATTATGGTAGCCCTGGTTGTGCTAAATAGAGTGCAATGACAACTTTGCCATTAATATGAGTAACTGAAAAAACACAAATGTCAGGGCTTGTCAAAACATCTCAAGGACCTCAAAAACCCCTTATACCCCAGAGGGTTAAGTTTAATAAGATTAGGGATGTAGAATAAACTCTTTTGCTGAGCCAATGTGTGATTTACGTTTTTTGGCCTACTGGTGAGAAAAATTCAGGTCAAGTAACTTTTTTATATTATAAAGCGCTTTATACAATACAAAGCAGCTTCATAAAGAGGAAAATAATGATCAATGATGCAAACTTTTTCAAAGAAAGAGTTCACTGCAGTTGAATTGAACGCTTGTGACAGTAAAACCCCAATAACTTTTAAAGATGCAGATTATTGATTAATAAAAACTTACTTTCATGCATTTCCTTGCACACTTTTACTATAGTGCATGATTTGTAAACTAATACATTTTTGATGCTGGTATCACATATCCAGTTCCATATGTATGGCTTTTCTGACGTAGTAAACTCGTTCAGCAGCTCACCTGGTACAGCACTGCACTGGTGATAGTCGTTATCCACATTTATGCATGAATTATGCGAGGAACTTCCGTTAAACTATAAACAATCAGTAAAAGGTTTAAATGCAATAATAAGCACTCTCATAAACTAATGATAACATTATTCTACTCACCCTTCAACTAATTAAATTTAAACGTTTAAACGAATTAAGAAATTACAACATACCATGAATAACCCCATAAAACCCCATTATTTGCGCAGCAATACGGACTTGTTAAATTTCACTGTAGTAATGTCTGCACTGTACTTTGCCATAATCAAAATGTTCAGTAACTGGAACATTGAGTGATAATATTTCAAAGTGATTTCCGTCATTTTGACAGATTTACCTGCTTTAGAAACATTCTGGTAAACACTGCTAATAGGGATTAGAAGTGATAAGGAGAGACAATTACATTTTAAAGCATCCGTGTGAAAACAAACCTGGAACGACACGTGAGGATTTGGGGAGAAATCGAGAGATTCTCAGTGCACTCCAGTGAATTATTCATGGGATATGGTAAATTAAATTGGGAGAGTAGACACAAATGTGCAGTGTATGTTGTATTTCTTCATACAGTGGAATACAAAGGAAAAAAAAAAAGAAAGAAAATAAACAGGAGGAAAAGAATGCAGCGACTAAAAAGAGCTCTTGTCACAGATGTTCTTGTTATACCATCACATTAAAATACCAAGAGTTACATTATTGAGCTAATGTGAGAATGGAACATGAAGGAATTTTTACAGCTCATTCAGTCAAACTGATGGATAAGGATTATTTATAGCACAACCTTATGATTTGAAATGATGATTTCAATATTTTTGAGCCGAACTTCCCTAAACTGGAAGTGGCTCCCATAATCTAAAATGCAGTCGGCTCGTTGGGAAAAAGGGGGATAAAAAAAAAAAAATCACAAACATCAAGCAAGCAAGCTAAAATTTATGTTAATTCTGTTAATGCTGGTTAAGTTTAGGGTAAGGTTTAGTGCAGTTGGTACGTCATTTTTAAACACAACAGAGCTTTAACATTTTCATTAATCTTTTGTGCTTAAAACGGAAAAGTTTTTCCTTTGTGTTTTTCACGTACAGATGACAATGTTGTCAAAACGATCCCCGTTCACACGGATCCGCGAAAAAAGACTAAAACTGCTGTATTATTTATGCCAGGCCAGTACTTGGCGCTGTCACTTTGTAAAAAACAAACAAAAACGCCTATAGACTGAACACGCGTTATATGCATGCGCATGACTTCACTGTTTCCACAAATTTGCGTTTTTGTAGTTTACACGGAGACAATACCAGTATCATTTTCAAAAACATGCACTTTTAAAATCCGTTTTCAAAAGTTTGCATTTTCAGGCCCCTAGAATGCCATCGTCGTGTAAATGAGCGGCCGAAATGCAATGAAACTGTTACGTTTTAGTTGAAAACGGTGTCGTGTGAACGGCCACTCAAGGCAATTTGAAAATGTCACAGAACTTGCATGAAGAACTTAATTTTGCAGAAACGAGCCTCAAATGCTAATTGATATAGTAACCTGTAAATTTTTTTTTAAGTCAAAGCGCAAACCTGGAAGTACTGTAAAGCTAACAACATTTGACTAGAGTATCTTTATACAGCTTGTGTGTAAGTCTATATTTTGTTGAGGTTGTAAATGGCAAACCGTTTGATCAGAACAACGCAGTATTTGCTAACCTTTCCGTGAATGTCTCTGTCAATATGCTTAAAATGAACGACAGGCTCATTAATACATACACAGGGACTCTAGCATTGCCCTTGTGTTGTGGTGCTACTCGTCTCTGCGGGGAAGGAGAGAACCTTTTCAAAACATTGCATGGATATTGTGAAACGAGTGGATGACAGCCTCACTTAATGTGTCATGTCCTTTATGAGCGCACAGCACAGCAACACTCCGGCGTGTTTGTTTGTGTGGCGTGAACAAATTAATAAGTTATGTTCTAGCATGCAGCTCTTGCTATTGTATTCATAATATGAAAACAGTACAATAGCTCATCCCATCAACAGCACACTTGCAGCTGAATTATTTTTTTTCTGATTTCAGGACTGCGCTGAAATGACTGATAGTGACTATCAAATGCTCTTCATCTGTTTGTCATCTTTTATTTAAATTGACGAATTGAATCGTTCATCATAAGGAATGAGCGATGCTCAAGGATATATATATATATATATATAGCTGTCAATAAAATCAGAAAGCCGGGTCTGAGTATGTCGTGTCTCTGAAAAAAATATTTTTGATTTATGGTCTCGAGTGTTAACACTGTAACTGCTACAGACTTGCATTGTATTGAAGCCATGTCTGGAGACTCAGCCCGTTCTCACGTAAATACGTGTCTATAGCACCTAGTGTGTTTATCGTGTTATTTATACGTGAAAATTAGTTTTTACGTGCATGTGATACGCAGTTTTCGCGTGCATTTGATACACACTTCATTGCGTGTAATACACACGCACCCAACACCACTAATTCTACCCAAACGTATAATACACACGCACCCCACACCACTCCTAAACCTACCCTTAACAACCCATGCGTATCCTATGCACGTAAAAACTCATTTTCGCGTATAAATAACACGATAAACACACTACGTGCTATAGACACGTATTTAGTGTGATCGGGTTGGGAGACTAGACTATTCTGGAGGCTTGCAACCGCATCCAAAACGCTGGAATCTTCGTTTGTCAGTTTTGCATGGGAAAACACCACTTAGAGTTGTTGGAGTTCGTTTGATGAAGCCAGTGGCACAGAAACTGCACACTTCACCTTCAGCGATTAGATTTCATCAAATTGATGGATCGAATCCAATGTAAATCTCTTGTTTTTGAGGTTACCATCGGGAGCAAGATGTGAAACGTGTTCAGAAAGAGCATGTGCAGATCTCAGGGCTCTTCACAGTTCTGTTGTATTTGCGGATCCTCTTCGGCTCACTGCCGCCCACCCACATACTGTATGAGACACTCACTCTCTCCTGCAGAAAAGCTCACTCAGAATCTCCACTGAAAGCAAATAATGTCTCAAGAAGTTCTGAAATTGGAGGTATGGGAATTAAACTCAAACTCGTAATGCCTTTGTGGACTTTCTTTGGTCATTTCTTCCAGGGTATACGTCGCCGGTCTTGCGGTTTCATCTTTTCTTTGTCGTTTGACCTTTAAGAGAAGGTCAACATGAGTAGTGCTCTGTGTATGAAGTGAACGTGTAAGTAAAACCGAATGTACTGCAGTCTCTCGGACACGTGTTACACGTCTCTCATGGCTATAGGTACAGTTCTTTTTTCATGTAGCTATAATACATAAGATGACAGCGTGCTGAACCATGGCATTACCCTACAAATTATAATGTGCTTTTCACTGTCAGAACTGTGTAACAGTGTAAACCTAAAGTGTTAATGTCAGCCTCGATGAAAAATAACAAAGCAATAACCTACATAAAGGCCATGTGTTACATTGGTTTTCACGTTGTGGCTAAGAATACACTAACAAACAGCCTAAAGTTTTGTGTAGCTTTTATAAAACAAAAATAGTGGCAACAGCATTATAAGATTTGCTGTACACGTTTACAATTAATAATAATAATAATAATAATGATCATATTTACATTTATGCATTTATTTATTTTTTGAAAGTGTATTTATTATATAATATAATATTTATTTTTAAATAATTTATAAATATGTTGTTGTCTTATTTATTAGTAATAAATTATAAATTGTAGATTTTTTGTTTATATAATGCATTTGTGTGTGTATATGTATATGTGTATATGTGTATATGTATATATATATATATATATAATATATATATAAAATAAAATAAAGTAAATAAAGTAACATATTACTATATTATTTTATATTATATTAAGTATATACATATATAAAATATTAAGGTAGTGGTTCAAGTTTTAATATAAAGTACTTTACAGATTGATCCACCATAATTTACTTACTTTTCATCTTGCTGACATTGTGTGCATTATGAAAATACTGTCCTAAATTCAAGCGAGTCGCGAGTAGCAACCTAGAACCGTCCCGGAGCAACTAACTACCCCTCTGAAAGGTCAGGTAATGAATTAATGATAAAGCTGAGCTGAGTGAACAGGACTGGTTGTACGGTCACAATACACACGCACTGCTAAAATGATGCTATAAAGCAGAATAGCTAGAGAGTTTGGCCATTTGCACACAGTTATTGAGCTTTGAAATCTTCCTCATAAATCCACAGGCGGAGGGAGGCCGGTGTTTTAATTTTGAGTCTCAATAGGAGCTGTGCCCTGTGGCATCGCTTAAGCCTTCTACGGGTGGCACAACGTGCCAGAAATTCCCAATCATGCCAGAGTCGAGGAGATTAATGAGGTGGCATTCTCTTTTAAAGGGGTCATGTCACACATTTTGTCACTTTTATTGTTAGAAAAGTTTTTTTTGTGTGTGCCAAAACAGTCATAGTACTACAGTTTATGACTTTTTTTTTTACCCTTTCTCTGACCCTTAGAGTTAAATAAATGCCTTAAAGGCACAGCAGCAGAAAACTCCATGCATAAATGCTGTCTTTGCATATGAAATGAAACGAAGTAAAAGATTCACACAACAGTCAGCACTGAAATGTTTTCTAATTTGCTCTCTGCACTAAATGTAGCTGCTTCAAGTGTGTATATTCTTGAACAAGATCTATTCTGCTATTGAATAATCTATTCGAGTTTGGTTATTTGTCCGTTATTATCACTTTATTCACCATATGCATTTTCATGTATTAGGAATTTCTCTTGGTGTGAGATCACAGGATACATTTAATGCATGCAGCTCAGACAACACAATCACAAAAATATTGCACCTGTATACAAACCGCAACCACAACAACAATAACAAAACTGCTATATTTAATGTGTGAACAGCCTGTAACAAAACGTAGACCTTCCCCGACTTCTGTTGTCTATGAAGGCCTGTAGACGTCTCTTATGGCCTTTTATGTGAAGGACACAGGCCGATTTCACCGGGAAAATCCAAATGATGTGAAGGTTACGCGCGCTCCTGAGAGACTCGATTCTGTTCAATGACACATGAATCAAATGTTTATACAATGTTCAGGATAATGCCGAAAGAGCTGTTCTGTACTGTCTTGCGTGTCGTGCATTAAACGAATAGTGAATAGTGTATTCATCTGTCTGACATCAGAACATTGCATTAAATGTGCCATTTTTGCAGCTATTTTCAATGCTTTTAAGCAGAACATTTGATTTTTGATATGCCTCCATTAACAGTCTCCAATAAATGTGGACAGTAAAATTAGTCCATGCTGGCTGGAGAATGCACCATCTTTGCATTCGCAGTTCTTGTGTGTGTGTGTGTGTGTGTGTGTGTGTCTGAGCAGAATCTGGGCCGTATCTGAGCGCTTCTGCATGCTGATGTAATGAATAGATGCATTTGTTAGCCAATGTGAACAAGCTCAGTGTTCCTCCTCGTACCCGGAGTCTCTCACAGGGGGTGTATTTTCACATTCAGTGCATGGCTGTAAAACCCATTACAGCAGCTCCCGAACGATTTACTCTCTGATCAGAAACATTCTAAGATTTAAATGAACCGAAGTAAGCAGATGTGCTGCGGTAGCTATCTTTTATTTTCTCAAATTTGCAAAATCAGTTAAGTTACACTGAGTGGTACGAAGGAAGATGGAGTAACTGTTAAAAAATAATAATCCAGATAATCTATAACCGTGGGATTGATGTTTGCCTGTGCAGAAGGTTTTTGTAGCACTTTGCTATAGGGTTTCTAGGGTGGTTTCTAAGTGTTTGCTCACTAGACTTGGTGAACAGAGCCCACCTTCAACGACAATCTGGATGATATTTTGGCCCTCAGGCAAAAAAAACGTTAGTCTAATAACTTAAGAGAGAAAGAAATAACATCTCTTCTTTGTCCTGCTTTGACCTTGAATTGCATGTGATTCAAATGCAACACATTGTCTCGTACCTCACTTTGCTGTATATTCACAGGCAATTCCATTTATTTCTGTCTAGCAGTAAATCCACATATGAATCACAATCTGTAGAAAAAGCGAAAAGGTATTGGTCATTTTACAAAAATTTCAAAAACGGGTAACTATACAGAAAACTCCTTTATATTAACAGTGTATCAGGCCCTATTTTTATTTTTATTTTTTCTGCTCAAGAAACATTCCTTATTATTATCAATGTTGAAATGTTGTCGTGCTGCTTAATATTTTTGTGACAAACGTGAAATTTATTTTCTAGGATTCCTTAATGAATAGAAAGTTCGAAAGCACAGCATTTATTTGAAATAGAAATCTTTTGTAACAAAAGATTTGTCTTTACTCTCACTTTTGATCAATTTATTGCATCCTGGCTGAATAAAAGTAGGGCCTACTAAAAAAAAGTTTTAACCGCAAACTGTGTAATACCAAAATCGTATAGTAGAAAGGGCAACTGTGCAATTCAGAGTGTGATAAGCATTCAGAACTGAATCGCTATATTAGTCTTAAGTGCATTCAGAGAGATGTTCCAGCTATATTGAAGTGCCTTGGATTACTTAAATGAACATTTTCTGTGATTTCAGAGTTTTAAAGAGTAAAAGAGGCTATGTTGCTTCCAGCAACTGATTTTGCACAATAGCCTACAGATTTTTAATGTGTGGATATTTTTTTAGTTATTGGAATGGTAATATGTGTTAGAGAGTCAGAGTTAAGAGCAGTAACTAAGAAACTAGATTTTTTACATTTTCTGAAGAATATCTGAGTGGTGCTTACCTGTGCAAAACTCACCACCGCAATGGTAGGGTGCTGTGGGTGGTTGCTGAGGCAATGCTACTGTACATGTTGCTTGTGAGATCTTTTTAGTGTGTTGCTACTGTATGTGATTGATTGGGAGGTTACTTATTAGCCCAAGTCAAAAGAGTCTGTGTGATATTCCAGCCCGTTCTCATCCCAAGGCGTCATATACTGACGCTCGTGACATTTCGTCTACATTCAACGCGCATGGCACCCTTTAGCGTCAATATGAGACGCAGATATATATGGGTCAGAAGGCGCCTCCTAGCGGTCTAACCCTAACCCTACCCCAGACCTAAACCTACCCATATCTGTGCGTGTTATATTGACGCTAAAGGGTACCATGCGCGTTGGATTTAGACGAAATGTCAAAAGTGTCAGATATGACGCCCTAGGATGAGAATGCGTTGGATATTCTGCTCAGGTCCAAGTCTGTATATGCTTTTAATACTGGCATGTCTATTCATGCGGGCATTTATTTGATTCCTGAGAAAAAGCCTTGTTCTCTTGTGTTGTCAACTGTAGATCATATTATAAATGAATTTCTCTGAAGGATGATGCCATCCAACACACTGGGTGGGTGTTTAATGAGAATATATATGAATTGATATAGAGTGATTCACTGATTAGCTGAGCTTAAAGCCTTTATAAGATGATGAATCAGTGGATGAAAATAGCATTGGTCATGTGATAAAAAAATGGCATGGAGTTTTGCACTCCTCACATTTTCTTCAGAAAATTAATAAATAAACGAGAATCCCTTTGCCCCCCCCTTATTAAACAG
This sequence comes from Semotilus atromaculatus, assembly GCA_031834385.1. Classification (NCBI taxonomy): domain Eukaryota; kingdom Metazoa; phylum Chordata; class Actinopteri; order Cypriniformes; family Leuciscidae; genus Semotilus; species Semotilus atromaculatus. The sequence goes on from JAULUF010000042.1 coordinate 34,244,546, forward strand.
ACAGATCTGACCAGTGCTTTCTAGGCATTGTTTCAAAAGCTTTACTTTGAAAACTCCCTTTCATGATTTAGAGCTCATACGTTCGCCTCTTGGCACCTCATATTTCATGTCACAGAGATCATCATTGTGTCTTGAATAATATTCCGTTTATGAGACTTGAGCTTGACCATGAGCTTGTCCCTCTGGCTAAAGTCCTGCTCGGCTTCCTGAATTTGATCATTCCATTTCTTTGAGGTTTCCTTCCTCCAGGTAAAGCTTACAATCTGTGGGATCCCTTTAAGAGAAATATTTAAGAAAAATGCTTTAGGTTCGGACAATTATTTCATAAAGAAGGTTGTGCAAATTCCCTCCAAATTTCTGTAGACTATTATGTGGCACAAACAGAGATGCCAGTCTTCAGGGTGGAATTTAGACTTTTAAATCATATGTTTGTAAATAATACAGCAGCGTAATTCTTTGTGATAGATTGCTCTGTTGGAATGCATTGCCAAAAATGATGTATAACCCCATTACAAGACTCAGCCTGAGTCAAACATCTTTACGGACACAAACATGGAATATTCGAATATGAAGGTTTTACTTGTTGAGCTTGTTTGTAAGATTTGAATAACATGAATAATTTATTTCATTGTCATAGTGAAAAAGAAATATGTGAGGCTCTGATCTCTGACGAACTGGGAGCTGAGATTGTTTTCATGATTTTATCTTGAGCATAAGTTCACAATGTTATTCAGACTAGATATTTCGTGACTTTGATATGTAAAAAATATATATAACTCAAGTATAGATGGAGACTATTAAGTGCATGCATGTTTTGATTTAAAATGCCATCTGACAAAAGTCTACCTTTTGATTTCCGAATCTAATGTCTATGACATGTTTTCAATGGCCACGGCAATAAATTCGACACAAGCTAGCAAATTCCCCCCACAGGAATTATATCAGTTATGCATGCGAAGAACTTCATCCACCTATGAACAACCAGGGCACACAAAATCATCACAAAAAATCTTTTCACATCCTAGAAATTAATTTTTGGATTGGATCTGTTTTGTATAAACAAACTCATATGATATCTTACAATTTTGCCAAATAGTTATACAAATGATCTTATTACCTCTAGCATAGCATACTGTATACACATTGACAGAAGAAATTTTTTAACACTGCAGGTACGGATCTCAGTGAAACAGATTAAAATTTTTTGTTACTCTATATGATATGCTGCTTTATTGCCCCAACTAGGGTCTTTCCAAACTTGCTGACACCGTACGAGCTATAAAGCCAAGAGCATCCTTGAAATGTTTTACAAGGCTTCATGGTGCATTTGCAGAGCAAATATAAAAATAACGTACTGATTAAAAAAAGGTTGTGACTCATTGAGAATCCATCAAATCTTGAGTTTAATGTCTTGTAAATGCTTGTTATAGTGCCATAATACTGTCCTTCATGACTGCAGCTTTAAAACACCAACTGATCTTCGCAAACAATTCATAATTCATTCCATAATTCTCGCTTTTAATATTACCAGCTTGTACATTTAAATAATGTATCTTTTAAAAGAGAGAATTACTTGCTATCATGCATGAGATAAAAATAGGCCTACTGCACTAATTCAGTTAGAGGGATAGTTTACACCAAAACTGAAAATTCTGCCATTTACTCTTCTGTGGAAAAAAGAAAATCTATATTTTGGGTGAACTATCATTTTAATTTCTCATGTAGTTACTAGAAAGTTGAAAGACGGACTCGAGTCAAATCTAGATACCAGCAGTGGACAGTTGTATAAACAGCTTAGACTAATCTTATAAGTTAGTCATCTAATTGTTTTCTTTAAGACTTTTAAAGGGGTCATGACATGAGAAACCAAATTTGCCTTGATCTTTTGGTATATAAGAGATCTATGTACTATTAAATCTTCCTGCAAGTTTCATAGCTTAAGACGTCCTCCCCATTATAAACAAAGCATTTATTTAATCAAACTCTAAAAACAGCTCGTTCTGGATCCATGGTTAGAAGTGACGTCACGGTTAGAAGTGACGTACTGTACCAGTCGTTTGCATATGACCGCCTCCAGCGAAAGACAACTACGCCTCATTTCGCATCATCGCATGCGTTGTCAAGCAGCGAGTGGGTCTGTTTACAAGATACAACATGTTTGAATACGCTGCCGAACGATCCAGACGTCAGGGAAAGCAGTCGGATGCAGTTTATTTGCAGCATATGCAGCGCGCCAAAGCCTTATTTGAACGGTGAGTGATCAGATGAGTGTGACAGGGCATGTTACTGAAAGAACGAGCAGAGAGAGAGAGAGCCCCGGCCGCGCAAGCGCCTTCAAACTGTCTCTCTCTCTCTCTCTCTCTCTCTCTCCCTCCCTCCCTCGCGCATATGAATCAAAATCAATTGAGAATTGACACGATGGTAAAAGATTGGACGACCGAAGTTTCACGTGGTGGAGCATTGTGTAGTCTACATGTGATACAAAATGATTAACGTTAATAATTTATGCATAAGCAGCACTGACGTTAGCCAATCATAACAGTGGGCGTTAACATTGAACTCTTAAAGGGGAAACACGTCCAAAACAGACTGTTTGAATCAGAGGTGAGAAACAGGGTGGGAAAATGTCATTAATCACTACATTTTAAAAGTTTTTTTGTACAAAAAACTATAGTAATATAATTGCACCTAAGGGAACATAATAAAACAAAACAAAAAAACATGTCATGACCCCTTTAAGTCATAAAACATAGATTGGTCTAATGTGGTGATCTGAAAAGTAAGACCGATTACCCTTGGCTAATAGTCATTTGGTCAGAAAGACCTTTTTAAAGTAACTTGGCCTTTCAAATAACGACTGTATCGACTACTAATCTTACACCAGTAGTTGGCAATAAGTGACTTAAAATGATATGTCATAGAATCATTCATTCAAGATATTCATTTAAAAATGCTGATTCATCTGGTAATGAAACAAGTGAAGTATTTATGAGTGAGTCATTGAATCATTCATTCAACCTTATTTAAATAAATAAATAATTCATTCAAATGTATTAAACATTAAATAGACTGCTGCAATTAACATTTGGGCAGAACCTCTAGTGAATTACATGGTATTTTGATTATTTGTCTGTTCAGAATCGTGGGAGAATTGACCCTTCGCGTGGAGCTTGATTGACAGGTGATCTGACCAATCATACTTCGCCATCCGCCATTTTGTCCGACAAAGCAGTCAGGAGAGATAGTAGATTAACATGGGAGGATTTGAACTTGAAAAACGGAATATACTGACGCCTTTCAGCGGTTAAAACAACATTCCTTCTTATTTTCATTCATGTTTATTTGATTCTATAAATGAACTAGAAGGAAGAGATGATCGGATCACGAGCAGCTTTAACTGATGCTCCACAGCGATCTGTCACGACACATTAAAGAGCCACAAAACGGTATTTATTGTTTACATTTCTTTTAAAAAATTACCAAATTTGAAAGGTGAGACTTTGTTTAATATGTTTAATATCAAAAGTAACCGAAAAGTAACCTGGTCTGTCCTGTCTGTCAGCGTGTTTTCAGTCTCCTCTCTGCTGGATGTGAGAACATGAGAGCGGCGTAAAGTTAGCTTGTCGGACATAGCGACAGTAACTAAGGGGGGCGGGTCTTTGCGAAGGGTCAATTGCAATCTCTATTTGAAGAAAAAAATAAATAAATCCAGAATCGTGCAGCTCTACATGGTGGCTATGTTTCTGCAACTGTCCGCCTTTCAGAATATCACAGAGACATAAGGCTGGACTCTTTTAACATAGCAACCACCCAAAACTCCCCAGCAAACACATAGCAACATGCCAAAAACACAGTCCCAATTTCTTTATTAAATCTAAAAATCTTAATGTCCTTTTATTATGTTCAAATTAAGGACAATATTAGACGCCTGAAACTGTATTAGAGGACAAATACACCATCGCTGTTACATTTACCAGGCCAACAACTCTTCTTGCTGTCAGTTTATCTGTTTTCAGCACATCTCCTCAACGCCTAAAAATAATTTCAGCCAAGACACTTTCACTACAATCCAAGACTCACGATGGCACGCAAGACAGCGGACTGCACTGTGCCACACTGTTATTTATAAAAGGAATGGGGGTTCCATCATATCGTTCAAGCCATGTAAATTAGGTGTAACACCACCCGTCTCTTAAGTCATCTCAGTCGCTGAGATAAACGTAGCGTGCTTGTGTGTGTGAGAAAGAGAAAGCCCTTTCCACTAATGCTAATTTAAGGTCCCGAAACAGTGACAGGCTTGTTGTTCATTATTCCACATGCCTGCCTGGCTGTGTTCACCGAAGCACATGGGGCAGAGGCAGTGCCAATCGAGACAGCTCAGCTCAGCAGCGGGCGGCACCAGGCTGGCGTGTCGAGGCAGAGTGACTCATGCTTCTCGTGCGCCGCTCTCTGCGTGCCTCTTACCTGTGTCATATCCACAAGACTGATGGGTTTTTCCTGAAGTCTGACCCATTCTCATCAGCGACTCCATGTTCTACAAGGCTGTGAGTATAAGGGTCGAAAGATAACGGGGTACGGAAGTCATTTCGGGTGGCCGTAAACATTCACTGCCCAATCACGTTTGACCATGCGCTCGTAATGATACCCATATTTCACTGGTGTCAGCCGGTGGCATTTATCTGGTCGATGATTGCAAGCCTTCACCTTCCTTCCTTCTGCATTTGACGGTATTTTACTTGTTACGCATGAGGAATGAATTATATGGTACTTCATGAGACCACAATCAATGCTTGAAATCGATACTGTCAATGCCGTTCACTTTTTATGAGAAGGAAATTGATGTTGACGGAAGTGATTTCTCCACTATAGGTTGTATTAGAGAACTGGGGAAAATAACCCTCTACTTCTTACGAACCAAAAATAAAGGTGTTAAGGAAAAGGATACAACGGATTTCAGTTATGTAAATGCATGACTCATCACACATTGACTTTCAATTGCTATACAGACAACATTCGAAGAATGCTTTGGTCACCGGCTTATGTATTGCAAGAGTTTAATGAGTTTAACTCAAGCAATTTAATGAGAAAATGCCTAAATTTTGTTATGTATAAGCACGTGAGTGAATTCTAACCTCATGCATTTGTTCCTTTCAGGGCCTTAATGCATAAACAACTTACTGTAGAATTTAGCATTTGCATAGTCTGTGAATTGAGTAATATCTGAAATCCTTCAGTTTAATTAACAACATGTTTTTCTAAATTAAACCTCAATGTCAAGTAGTGTGAAGCTCTAAACTCGTTGCATTACCTCTTCGCTATCTGAACATGTTTGTATCGCCATTTGCAGGACATGAATAAAGTAAGTAATTACAGCAAATTCAACCCTACTTCATGTTTTTGCTCTACCGAGACTTGGGAAAGCGAAGTGTTTGTCAAGACTAATCACATCTCGGCACACGGCAGTCTTTGAAGATCTGTTATGCAGGGAGATTTTGGTGAACAGCTGAGAGCACAGCTGTGTTGTTCACTGACTTCAGGTCTGTTGACCTGCTATCTGAAGACGCTGGCAGCCGACTCTCCGTCCTCTGATGGAGTGCTTGAGAGAGGTTGAACTGGCTAGCTTATCGCGGTGGAGAGTTGCTGCAGGTGTGGGGCTTTCAGAACTGAAAAATCCTTCCTAAAAATAAATGATTTACCTCAGACTGGCTGCAAGGATTTTTTTTTTTAACCATTACTACACTAAATTGGAGACAGTATGTGAAAGGAACAAAAATGTAAAAAGGAAGAGAACTGTTGTAGATTTTCAAATTGTAAACAAAGTGTTTTCAACTGTAAAAAAAGATGCTTGGACATTGTAGGTTTGCTGCCAGGGCATCGTGTGCTGCAGGAAACAGTCCTAAATCCTGAAATGAGTTATCAGTTTTGATAAGTCCATCCTTCCAAAGTCTGTTTCTTTTTTTAGGGGGAGAAATTGTCAATATATTCATTTTATTTTATGACAAAAAAAACATTAGTAATACAACACTCATGATTACATTTTTTTTTTTTTTTATGTGTCTTGTTAAAGGAAGTGGCAACATTATTTCAATAATCAACTTTAGACATTCTAGAAGTAACTTTGCAACTACATGTCAACTAGCAGTCATTAGAGTATTAATAGACTGTCTGCTTAATATCTGATAACACTTTATTTTGATGGTCCTCCAATATACATTTTACTGACTATGTCGGCTTATTCTACTAACCCTTACAGTCTACTAAGACTTTAATGCGAGTTAGTTGGCATGCAGTTGCAAATAAATAAGAGTTAGTTGCAAAGTAACTTGTAGTTTAGTTGAATGTCTAGTGGAATGTCGAAATACAGTGTAATCTTCCTTTTCCTTATACAAAAACAGAAATGTCAAATCAGATTAGGTTCACTAACTGGTATTGTGCCTCACACTGCATAAAGGTGCAGCATATGAAGTCTCTATGATAACATATGGAATCATCCTACTTTGTTAAACAAAGTTGTGGTTGTGTTCTTTTTCATGATGATTTATTCAGCAGCCCTGTCTGACAACTATTCTTAAACATTAACTGAAGGAGTTCTGACACTCGTATTGGAAAATAAACTCTTGGATATAATCAAATAAACCTTGCAAAACCTCATTGGAAACTGACAGCAAGCAAACTGATTTAATTTTCTCTAGACAGTTGAATTGTGAAATATGTTCTGTTTTTCGAGCCTGAGACGCTGATCTGTCATGCATCAAAGCATAGATTAGTTAAATGCCTTTAGCATCTAAAATGTTGACGTTTATTATGCACTCATTTGACGCTTGCTAAAGCAGCCATCATTTACTATTGCTCATACTAACCATTAAGTATCACACTTTGATGCACACCGTTTACGCTGCATGTGGAGATGAATGATACCTCAGATTGTTGGGCTTGATGAGGAGAGGTGTGCTGTTACTTTTCTAAGTGATCAGACTTACAATTCAGACTTATACTTTAGAAAAAAAAGAAAAAGAAAACAACAAAAAAACATTAGGATTACACAAGGCTGTAAAAATGGGATAGCGAGTAAACGAGTTTACCTGATGAGTTTTACATGATGATGTTTAATGTCCCAAACAACCTCTGTACTACCATGGTCACTTGTAAGCAACTTCCTTGGTTAGACTTTTTTTTCTTTGCAAGTACATATCAACTAACTCGCATTAGAAGACTGTGAGATTAGGTTTAAGGGTAGTAGAATAAGTTAGCATGTACTTGCAAAGTTTACTCAGTAGAAAAAATGTCTTTTGGGGAGCATCAAAATAAAGTCAAAATAAAGCAGACAGTCTAATAATTGAAGGACTGCTAGTTGACATGTAGTTGCAAAGTTACTTATAGTTAGTATTCTAATCTCTAAAGTGTCTAAATGTCTAAAGTGGACAATCGAAATAATGTGTTACCGAAGGAAGTTCATATATAGACCATATGTAAGTGGTAAGCATTAGGTTTTGGCTTGGCAAAAGAATGAAAAATAGATCTCAATAACTGAAACCTTTTGAAAATTGCAGGCTTCAGAAACAAAGAGCACTGAATTTTTATTTTATTTTGGAGTCCGCTCAACTGGTGATCACCCTATAAGTTATGTTTTCCAGATCATATACTTCATAGAGTTGGAATTAAACTTTTATCCTGGAACAGTTTTGGTTAAGTGCAGGGATCCTCACAGATTGTACGGTCTAGTTTTGTGGTGAAATGGCTTGGAAGCATATGTTGATGACATCCCTATATCTAATTATGTGAAGTTTCAACCTATCTTCACAGTTTGTAGCAGATGGTAGGTTGTGAATCCTCCGTGTAGGTGTACGAGATAAATACTATGAAAACAGACTGGATCTTATAAAGTGACCAATCTCAGGATGTGAAAATGAATTAAGTGAGAATATTTTTGTGAGCTTTAACCACACATCTTTATAATTAAGTTAACATTTTACACTTTTTATGCTTTCTTAAGGTTAGACATTGGCATAAAATATTCAACATTACATTAAAATTGATTTCTTAATACATGTTCTTAATATTATTGTGCATGATTCGTGCTTTTAATTAATTCTGGTTGTCAATTAGTAAATTAATATGACATTTCTAAACTCTACTCTAAATGGGTTGTGGATTCTGAGGTGCTTTCTGGAGATGTTTTGACATGCTCTGACCTTTTGAGCTTATTTATATTTCTTAAACCATTTTAATGCCTAAAGTCTTAAAAACAAACAAAAAAAAGGCACTGAAATAATGTTATCAAACTCAAACTAATCTATTTAACACAATACTTTTGAGTACTGGATTTCAGTATTTCGCAACAAAATGATGTGAGAATCATCCTGTTTGCTCATTCACATAAAACAAATATTGATTTAACTTTTGTGAGACACTGTTTTTTGTGATTGAAAGGCTGTACGTGAAACCAGTTTGCTGCCTATCATGACTAGGGCTGGGTATCGTAACAAAATTTTCGATACCGATACCGATACCTTGACTTCGATACCGGTTCCTGAACGATACCTTTTTCGGTACCAATTTTAGGAAATCCGTTTTAACAATATTACATTACCTTTCTTTTTTTTTCCAAGTTTGATTACTTTTTTACACTCATATTTTGAGTCTGTAAAAAAAAACAAATGCTAAAGTTTTCTATGTTTCCTAATCATTTAACAACATGTAGGCCTATTCTTTACTTCAATGAGCTCATTGTTTCTGCCTTAATGCATTGTTTAACAATGAAACAATGAAAATTAATTGAAATGCATTACACACAGTCACTCACCTCTAACAGATCACACATTGTAATTTAGACACATGCATTTTCTGTAAAGCTGCTTTGAAACGATAAGTTTTGTGAAAAATGATATACAAATAAATGTGAATTGAATTAAATATACCGTAAAACTTCAAATAATAGCCGAGTCACAAATAGACGCCTGTCTCTTTTACACGCCTGGTGTGGCGACTGGTTTTTGGCGGCCGGGTCGGTGAATGATGTAGAATAGAATAACTGCTGCTCTTGACAGGGCGCAAACGAGCAGAGAGAGCGCGCGCCCCGGCCGCGCGCGCGCCCTCTCACGTCTTCAAACAACACGAGCGCTGTCTTGATCTCTCTCCCTCGCGCATATTAATCAAAATCTATTGACACGATAGTAAAAGGTCGGAAGACCGCAGTTTCACGTGGAGCATTTGGAGATTTTTAGAGATTAGAGACTCTAGGAACAACATCTCAATGAACAACATCTCAACACTAAATTATAAAGGCCTGTCTCATATAGACGCGCTGTCTCAAATAGGCTACAAGCCGGTGCAGTTCGGCGATTTGGGAAAATAAAAGCCCGGGCTATTATTTGAAGTTTTACGGTAGGATACTGGGGTGCGAAGTATAACGTTACCTCGCGCTAAAAAACAACAACAACAAAAAAACAACAACAACGCATAAAGCTTGCCGCAAGCAGTGGCGAAAGTAGCCTAATGATTATGGATGTGTCGGGAAAAAACAGCAAGGATATATTTAAAATATATATTAAGATGAATATGGCGATGTTGACTCGATCGTCATTCCTGCAGTAGTGAACACGGACGCGCGCCTATGGATTATAATCAAACTCTTTATTTCTAATTGTTTCGTTTAAAAGTAGACATATTTTAACCTATATTTAAGTCTATATGCCTATTTATCGTGTCTGTGAGTATCCTATACGCTTAGTTTCGGTTCGTTTGTGACACGCTCCAGTTCTTGCAGTCGAAGATAACGCTCTCAAGTGTTGCCATAGTCTTGGCAGCAATTATCTTGTCGAAAATATTGGATCGCGTGCTTCTGACATCGAGTGTGGTACATAGGTAGGTACACTGTTGATCTTTTCCACATATTTTCTATCTATCTGGGTTGGGACACACACACACACACACACACACTACAGCCTCACGTGCGACGAGCCACGTCTTCCGCCACAGCCAATCATGCTGCATGCTTATTCATTGTTTCACTGACGTTAACTAGATTAACCCCTTAGGTATCGAAATGTGGTACCGAAAATCAAGACATGTTTCGATACTCGGTAGTATCGAGACAATTCGGTCGGTACCTAAAAAGTATCGAACTCGATACCCAGCCCTAATCATGACTGCATATTAAGGCTTTTCCAACCAGTAGTTTTGTCCTCTGGTCATGCATGATTGGCAGCACAATCATCCAATTCCTTTAAGATTTGGTCAATGTCGTGTACTCAGAGTAATCTCTTTTTTTTCTCGCAAATCGAATCACTTAGAATAGAGAGTTATGACACATCTTTCCTCAACAAGCCAAACAATTGGAGGTATGATTCATGTCAGTAGCATAAACAGTGAAGGATAAATGTAATACTTTGCATCATTCTCTTCTATGAGCAATAGCAAGAATGATGTTAGCCTTAGAACAATGTCAGTCTTCCTTGAAGTAATGTCCTCAAAAGTGTGTATAGTATATAGTAATTGTTCCATCCTTCAAGTAGAAAAGTTTCCGGTTCTTAGTGAGATGGGAGGTGAAAATCTACTTTGCAGACTTCGTATTTTGCGATGGCGGCTTCCTCCAATACCTAAACTCATATGGAGGTAGGAAATGGGATGACACATGACTCAATTGCATTATCCTTTTACCCAGGGCTCCAGGTTATGTGCACCTTAATGGTTGTATGTCTTTTATGTTTTGGTATTAGAACCAAGTGGTTCATGTATGTCTTTCTGTATTTCATAGGAAACAGTCTTATGTTTATAATTAAAATATCAGTACGGATTCAGATCTTGTTTTCTGCAATCCTGTTTGTACCTGTTGGTGACCATGGTTTGTTTTTTACAGAACACAGCTTGTCCATGTTTAGAAATTGCACTCATTATTTTGAAGACCTTCTCCTTGAGCCATGAAAGAATGTGTTTTTCTGAACGTTGCACCTGCTATTCAATCATGTTTGTCTATTCAGGCTATTCGTCTTCTGTAGAACACGTTGCCTCAAAATCTTGCTTATCTAAATGCTAATTGCCAGACCTCTTTTATTTCTGACAGATACTAATGCTAATTGCTAATTAGCAATCAATTTAACGTGACTCACCTTTGCAAATGCATTTGTAATTATGATTGAGTTTCCTCATAGTTAAAGGTGCACTCAGTAGCATGGTCATATCAAAACGAATATGTTCACATGAGGTGAAGAGTCCAGTCATATCAGAGCTGTTTTTAAAATCACATGACCAGGTGTGTCTTGCAATTTGACCAAATTATTCAACTTGTATAGCTTGTTTCACAAAATGTATTCAAAGCAGCTCTGCAGAAAATCATGTCAATGTTTATAATATCTTCATACCTTACAGTCACATTTAGAATATTAAAGCTAGGTGATAACAAAGTTTACAGATAATAGTTTACATTTTGTGTTGATACAAGCAATCAAGAAGTTGAGATTTGCCATATATCACGTGTGTGTGTATATATATAAATGAGTATACTGTATGAATGCAGATTAAGCCAGACAAATTTATGTATCCAACTTTATTTAAAGAGCCGGATGATAATGTAGTTACAGTTAAAAAATAAATAAATAAAAAAAAAAAAACCAAAAAAACAACACATATCCTTTTTAATTTTATGCATTTAGCAGCTTTGGATGAAAGTGTTGGTTACACTTTATTTCGATAGTCCACTTTATACATTCTACTAATTATAAATAACTTGTCAACTAACTCAGAGTATCAGTAGACTGTGCGGTTAGGATTAGTAGAATACATTGACATGTACTTGCAAAGTTACTTATAAATGTCTGTTGAGGAGCATCAAAATAAACTGATGTCTAAAATGGACCATTGAAATAGTACCAAGGCATCTGCTAAATGCGTGATGGATGGATGGATTGAAAGAAAGATTGCTAGATGGAGAGACAGATGGAACGATAGTATGAGTTTTAGATCATCCCTCCATACACTCATTAGCCACTGTCAGTTTTTAGTCATTATTATCATTGACAGACGACACATCAGATTACACGTCAGATGCAGATTCTATGTGCTTTACATCAAATCCTCAATTCAATTGCATTGCCTCCCAGCTCCCAGAGCAATAGATAGGCCACAAATGACCAGTAAATAATCAAAGATCTGAGGATGGCATCGTCATACTAGCGAGCATCTCTGGTGTTCTTCCAACTCATGCGGTCCAGCTGGTCTTGTCCATCTCGGCCGGTCTGTATCTGAAAACTGCACCTGCTGTCATGGCACCATCATAGCTGCGGTCTCATTTTTCCCAGCAGAAAACTCTGAATAGAGCTCTAGCCCATACGGTTCAAAAGGAATTCAGTGTGCAGTGTTCACGGTACATATTATGCTACATTTGATTCCCTGCTGACATACTGCATTTGCCAATATCTGCAGTGACAGTGTTACACCATGATACATCTGATTCAAAAACTCACCTGATCTTCTGTGTATATATATATAGGAATGAAGCCAGTCTTGATTAGTATCATGCAGTATACACTAAAAATGTTTTTGTTGCAAATAAGAAAACAGAATTTAAATCAGAAAAAAAGAAAACTAAAGGACATTTTACAAGAAAATACTATTATAGTTTTTCTACTTCAAAATTTCATGTTTAACAGTCGGCACGCTTGATTCCCGCACTCTGGCCTGACGTCACTTTGTTTACGTTCACCATATAGACAGCGGTCCATAAATGTTGCGAATTTGGACAAATTATACATCTTTTGAAAGGTCTATGTATTTAGCGTCTGTATCCGATCTCTGTTGTATGATAGAAATGCTTCAGCAACAGTAATTTAGCAATTTGTGACTAATGCCATTTCAAAGAAACTTGCCATTTCTTTGTAATTGTTTGTGAAATTTAGCAACTTCTGAGTGAAAATTGTTTCAATGCCACTTTTTTTCCTATATCTTTATCATTATATTTATAGTCCTTCATGTGAACAGGCCTTTAATCTTTGAATTTGGTATTGTGTACTGTAAATGCTGGCTCATTATGTATTGCTTGTTATATATCATCATTTATAATTCACTAGCGCCTACTAAATGAGTAAATGTAACTTGGCTGATCAGTTCTGTAGACAACAAACTTGTAGGCCATGTAGAATTTGTTATCGAAATCTGTTTATCCAAACATAAAAAGTTCCTTTTTACATCAAAAATATGAATATGCAGATCTGCTCATGGATATAGGTATTAAACAAAACTCTGAGCATCTTTCAAATATTTGATGCCACTGACCTAAAACTTCTCAAGTTTGACCTCTGAAATGGCTCAATGTTGTACATAGCCAGCCAATCAGGTTGGACCAATTGATTTGGCTGTTTTTTGTGTGCTTTGTATTACATTAAATGAATGAACGAAGGCTGTTATGAATTACTGTAGCAAAAGCATATCTGGTGAATATAATATACGCTAGTCACGGAACGTTTATCAAGCACATCAGCACTTGATTAGTTATAGATTGTATTATTTTGTGAGTCAAACACTGCTTTCTATCTACCCTATCTGTAAATACAGAACTTTTCAGAATAGAATTTGTCTCATGCAATCATAAAGTATACACATTTCAGCCAATACAGCTCTAATGAAAATCTGGTATTCTGTGCAGTGTGATTTTTGTATTAGTGGACTGCATTAGTTCCATTAGGGAAACAGCCTGCAGGAGAGGAACAGCAAATGGAGGTTGAGAGGCCTAGAACGATCGCAGTCGGCTGCTGATTCAAGCACAATGATGTGAATTAGTGCAATCTATGCGCTGGAACATATTTAAGAACCTCAGAAATCTCAGCATTACAATCAGAGGCATAGGACTTAGAGTGCTCTCCACCATTTCACATGCGGGCGCGTGGCTGTACTGTATTTCTGAGAGAGATACAAATACGAGACGGTATTTATCGGTTCATTTTAAGAGCTTATACTCACGTCATTCCAAACTCCATTTGGTTTGTCGTGCAAGACAGATGATGTCATGGCTAAAAGTAAAAGGGTAAAATTCACAATAAAAGTACCATAAAAGTAGTGTGTATACATATATATATATATATATATATATATGTATATATATATATATATATAAATTATTTTGAAGTCATATGATGGCTTTGTGTAAAAAAGAACAGAAAATGTGTCACATTACATTAGCTGAAAATCTCATCCGCCATAACTCAAATCTCATTCTGATATAGAGCATCAATGCATCATGGCGTTTGATGGCATGATATCATTGGTTGGTCTGCAAACCTTAACGTGACATATTTGAATTTACAAATATAAATGTGAGTGAGCTTTTAGAGCTACAGCATCAGAGGTGAGCTTTGACATTATTTTTCAGCCTCATAAATTGCACAGTTTAAGTTTGTGCACCATACTGGGTTTCACAGAATGGTTTTCTCTTTTCCCTGATGACTGATGAGTAAGTCCCATTCAGTCTTCAGAGAATGGATTTTTACGAGAAAACACTGTCTTTATTTATTTATAATAATCATTATTTTAGTTGTATAGTTCAATAAAAAAAAAAAATTGGCAAGAAAAAACACCAGTCCTTGTGTCAATTGTGTGTTTTCTCCGTTTTATTCATCTTTTATTATAGACTGAATATTGTGGTGCTCTGATAATGTTAGGGATTGTTGTCACTCAGTCTTGAATTCTGTCAGCTGAGATTTTTCCTTAGTGATAATGACCCCCCCCCCCCCTCCCCCTCCGACAATAGATGTGTTTTAATATTTTTTTCAGAATAAAGGAGAGATATTGCTTTTGTTTCTAAATCGCTCTTCATATACCTTCATATTCCCTCATTAATCACCTGCTCAGATTTCAGTGAAAATATTCCTTTACTTTCTCCAACTGATGAGATGTACAGTACCTGCTTGAAACATGTTATGTTTGGCAGAGAACTCACCATTGTTCAGACAGAAGAAAAAGGCAAAACTGGATTATGAGAGTACACCCACATTTGATATGACCACAAATTAGTTTCTGTATCCATGGCCACTCATATAAAGAAGCGTCAATACGTCAATACTACTGATGTTGTTGATTGGCTTACAATCCATTTGATTCTGTGTGAAAAAAGGTAGGCAATTAATATAAACATCAGTGTAGTGATAACAGTGACATCATTATAAACATGCACAGAAATAATGGTGGTGGAGTTTTGCACAAACTCCCCAGTTATACAAATACTTGTGGACCCACGGTCTGTTGGTCCATATATTGCATACAAAACTGACAAGAACTAGAAACAATTAAAAATGTTTAAATCCAGTTTGCTGACTTGATGCAACTTTTGGGAGTTTGGGAGCATCAGTTCGCCTGCAAACACAATTGAAAAACACAATGTGGTTGAGAACTAGTTGTGGGATTTGGCAAAGTTTGCAAGGTTAGTTGCATAAAGTCTTTGACACACACTCAGAATTTTGTTCCAAGTAGGTACTGCAAAAAAACAAAAAAAAAACATTCTTGATTAAGACATATTTACGTGAGAAGCAAAGTTTCTGAGTTGCTGTGGTTTTCATTGATGGAGCTTAAGAAAATACTTTAAGTTAGTATTGAATTTGGACTATTTATGCAAAAAAGTTGTTGGTAACACTTTTTATTTCGATGGTCCAAAATGTAGACATTTTACTAACTATAAGTAACTTTTTAACTACATGAAGACTTCAGATGCAAAAGGCTCCTATAGGTTTCTACCTTAGTACCGGCATTTCTGAATGGGCTGAGGTTGGGATTTAGTGAGTTTGAAGTGAAATATTTTATGAGTACTATTATGCGGAGAGCATTCACATTCAAATCTCATTTTTGACAGAGGTGGCTTTTAGAGGTTTTTGCATCGGATGTCTTCACATGTCAAGTAGCAGTCATTAGAGTATTAGTAGACTGTCTGCTTAACATCTGATAACACTTTATTTTATGCTCCCCGAACAGACCATAAGTAACTTTGCAAACCCATGTCAGCTTATTCTACTAACCCTAACCTTCAGTTTACTATACTGGATACTAATACTCGAATGACTGCTTATTGACATGTTGCTGCAAAGTTGCTTATTTAGTAAAATGTCTAAAGTGGACCTTCGAAATAAAGTGTAACCGAGTTTCATTTGAGCTACTCTTTGTGACTTAAATTAGCTGTTATGAGTTCCCTAATGTGGGGTTGCTCACTCTATATTATCATGTGGTTTATTTAGAAATTATTTGCATGCATATTGCATGAATGTAGAAGCATTCATTCATGTCTTTTCTAATGGCTAATGAAATTTTCACAAGCTCATCTGTCTGAAGATTGTCCACGAGACGCACAACAGCAGAGCATGCATTATCTATAGCGTTTAGGTGTTCTCTACAGGTACCGGAGACAGAACTTTTAGTTAAAAGTTCATCACTTGTGTCGTCTGCTTATGTAATTAGACTGATGGCATTTAAATAACAAAGCCTTATTAAAAAAACAAAGTCTCTAATTACTTGTACAACAATGCACAAGTTCATAAATGCTGAAGCATTTCAAATGGAGAGCTGTCAAGTACCACAGCAAATATTTTTTGAATAATCCCTTAGTTTGTAATAACAAACAAAAATCTTGTTTTCGGTAATGCACTTGTAATATTAGTCTAAGGGCAACATTCCAAATAATTACTTTGCAACAGCACTTTGTTTAAACTTATTAATTCCTCCAAAATAAAAATGTGTTATTTGAGCTGTGCTGTAAGTGTCTAAATGATCATTTTATTGGCTGGACTCTAGTCTCACATCAGCATGTGGTTTGTGGCTATACTTTCCAACAGTGTGTTTTGTGCATTTTTTTACATTTGCAATGAACTTGCTGTACAGATCCACATTTGTGCCGATCATCCAACCCCAGGGAGAAGGAAAACTTTACAACAGCCGGTCACAAGAAAATCCTTGATTAGACCTTGAATTTGTGGCAATTTTAGAAGTGAGTGGGAAAACTACTACCACAATGACAATGAATGTGTAGGTGAAACTGTGGAATGTATCCTGACAAAGCTCTGTGATGTTGTGTAGAGTGGAGCTTTTTTCTCAATGTTATTCCCACAGCTTGCTCCCACTCTTTCATCTCCTTACATCCTTTTCCCAATTCCTTACAAACCTAACAAGCTTACACTTTTAGACTTTCTCACATTGACCTGTTTTCATGTACCTCTCATTCATTATCCAGACTGTTTACCTCATGAATCTGAAAGTCTTCACTGTCCGTCTCTGTTTGTGGAAAGATGGAGAATGATAAGGGTAATTATAATCGAAGACAGATGGTGTTCAGTTTTGGTGTTCTGGGCAAAGTTGTTGTTTCCATTTCCTATGTGTATAATTATATACATTTATAACAATCAGATGAAGCTCGTATCTGGACTGAAATCTCCTTAATCTCATCTTTCAACCAATAAGCCTCTGTCCTTCAGCCATAGAATGGCACATTTAATGATAATATTATTAGATAATATGTTCAGTTCAAGTATTTGAGGACTGGAATTAATCATAATGGTTGTACATACTCGCTGTACAAAGATACTTTTTGTTTTCTGTGAAACAAATTTATAATTTCAGTTGAGTGCATTCTTGCTTAATGCAGTGACAGTAAAGACGCTTATGATTTTACAAAAGGTTGCTATGTCAAATAAATGCTGTTTATGCTTTTGAAATCCTTTTTAACTTTCATAAAAGAATCCTGAACAAAATCATGGTTTCTGCACAACTTTTCAACACTGATAGTAATCAGAAATGTTTCTTGAGCAGCAAATCAGCATATTAAAATGATTTATGTAGGATCATGTGAAGCTTAACATCACGGGAATAAATTCCATTTAAACCGCTGCCTTAATTTTTTAAGTACAATCAACTTGGATTTTTAAGTAATTTCAACTTTAAATTACATTAAACTAACTTAAAAAAAATGAGTTGAATCTGGTTTAACTTATAAAAAAGTTCAAAATTGCTTAACTTATTTTGATGAGACAGCAACATAAAAACATGTTGACATAACTTATTGATTATATAATTGTACAGATTAATAACATTTTGCAATATTAAAGTTTTTCTGTATTTTTCTCCAAATAATTCAGCCTTGGTGAGCATAAGAGACTTCTTTAAAAAAAAATATTTTGAACAGTATGCTTGTTATTTTTGTATTTATTTATTTAAACTATCTATATTTTTAGTTTAAGCATATCAGCCAACATGAGGTTTGGGTGGGGTTTTGCGATTCCATTTGGTGATGTTAGATGCAGCTCCACACTCATGCTTTTGTTGTTTGGAGTTGTTTGTGTACACTGTAAAAAAACTTAACTCATTATTTTGAGTTATCTTTTTGCATGTTTTTTTTTTAGTTTAACTAACTTATTTCGATAAGTTGAGGACAAGAAAACTTTAAATTTCTTGTTGTCTGGACAATCTAGTTAAAAAAATAAGTTGAAATAACTAAATTGCTAAAATATTTTTTACAGTGTACCAGATGTCATTACAGGAGTGGGGGCTGGTTTAAGCTGCCACATGATCGTTGGGTTAGTAGTTGGTAGAAACTGTTGTTAGTTTAAAGTGGTGCACTACAAAGAGGATTGCGGTCTGAGCAGTGCGGTCGACGTGAACTTCAAATCCCTGTCTATTTCATCCGTGAGAAAGGTGATAAGAATTGATCAAAGCTTGGGGGGAAATTAGATGGCAAGAAAGAGAACCCTGGCATTGACAGTGTCGAAAATCCAATATGAAATTTTTTATGCGAGTGAAAAGAAAGGGTTAAAAGGTTGAGATGTGTCAGAAACGACGGTAACACTCATTGAACGAAAAAAAAATAAAATAATCAGTTTTTCATTCTCAAAGGATGTTTCAGGTTACAGCCTGTGCTTTAACCCCACTGTGCTTTTGTGCATGGGGATCAGCCGCCGCTGTGGATACAATCTTTTGCCTAATAATATAGAGATAATGAAGGATTATATATAATCTAAGCTTGGATTAGTAGTTAAATTGATACCTAAATTACCCATAATCAAAATTAAGTCCAGAGAAAATGACATTTGTCTACTGGGTGGTTGTTTGTTTGTTCACATTTGTAAACCATCATCTGTATGTCCTTGAGTGAGATGCTGCATGTGTCTGCATTGTGTCTGTAATTACTGTGTGACACTTTGGAGAAATTGTATAGGCTTCGTAATTGTGAAAGTAAAGCCTCTGATTGTACTGCTTAATAATTGTGTTGAATGTGAAAATAATAATAAATCAATGATGAGTGCAGCAATAATTAGATCTTTCTCATTGCCACAGTCGTTATTGAGTTAAAAGGGCATAAAAAAAATCCTACTGTTTGCAAAGGCTTTCTGTGTGCTGGGGAAATCAACATGCACATGATTAATATGTTTATGACTATTGGGACTGATGTTCTCTTGAATGTAAACAGCTTGATTATATATTTACCACATTCATTCATTAAAAAAGCTAAATAGGCCTAATGTAAATGCATCACATTCGGTGCATATGTTGCTGTGGATTGAGTATGAGGTTTTTAAATGATGGAGTTTAGTGTACTCTGGTGGATCATAGATGTAGTACATCACCCAAGGATTTAAAGTCAGTCACTCTATGTAACGTTTTTTGTTCAAAAGTAACAACATTTAAATATTGTTTATTAAATAATGTTCTTCCGCAAAATGCACGGTTATGTTTTTAATAGCAAGAGTGCCAAAAATGACAGAGTCTTTAAATCTACACCAATAATCCATTTTAAAATCATTCTCAGTGTATTAAAGTGAGATACACTAGTATAAGTACTAGTATAGTTTGCCAAAAACCTAGTTTCTTTCACCAAATAAATGGGTTTTTGGAACAGTGATGTCAAAACTGTCAGGCGGTGCTTAAGGGGGCGTGGCTTAATGGGCGGGGCTTGATATTGCGGGGTGGTTCTGGTAGAGTATTTTAAAGAAAATCCTAATATTAAACAGCCCAAACAAAAAGATGAACATACAAATGAATGAGGACAGAGTTATGTGAGAACGCTCAGAACTCATGATACATTTTAAAAACACAGCACAAAAATCTGCATCTTACCTTATAATACACGCTCAGGAGTTAGTGCCGGTTCACACAGAATGCACAATCTTTCAAAGCGAAAACGCAAGACGCCAAACGTGGGCAGTGGAACGAGGGAAAAAAGCACGGTCTCGAGGCGCGTTTTAGTTTAACTTACCGGTATTTTAACTTGATGCGTTTTGAGAATGCGGTGTCATGCGCGAGACGCGAGCGCAACAGTTAAACACGGCTAGTGCGTTCACACTGAAAAACAATGGAAAAGTAGAAGAGTGTAATGGAAAAACACGTTCTGTGTGAACAGCCCCTAATGCCAAAGAATTCAAGATATTTAATTTTTTCACCGACGTCTGAGTGAACATGCATTAAATGAGTGTCAAATGAGTTCTGAGATGCTCCTCAAACAGTCACATAACTCACTCCATGCGAGATCGGCTTTTGCCTTTTGATATATTAATTTATTTTAGAGTCGTAAAACCATATTCGAAATAATCTTTAGAAAATTTTTATAAAGGTGGAAGGTGTTCTTAAAAAAACATGTTGAAAAAAAGTTATTAAAAGTCATGTCATCTTAAATGCAAATGTATGAAACGGCTGTATTAGTATAAATTTAATAGGCACTAATCTAATTAATAAGTACTAGTAACTAATGAATAAGCACTAGTATCTTTAAAAAGGCACTAGTACCTAAATAATAAGCACTAGTACCAAAAAATAAGTAGTAGCATGAAAATAAAGACTAGTAGGTTTAAATGATTAAATGTTAAAACGGCTTGCCATATCCACTTTCCTTCATTCCTCCATCGTTTTTATTATTGTTTTGAAAATGTGACCTCTGGCTGCGAAAAAATTACAGATTGTACACATAACTCATTTATGCTTTACATAAAAGGACAAATGTATTTGTTAACTCTGAGCTCTTTCAGCAATATTCAACGGATCATAATTGGATGCACCTTATAAACTAGGTTGAATCTATACAAAGTAGACACTCAATTAGGAGAGTTTTGACTTGACATTTCTTTACATTTCTTCCCACACTTCAGTTTGTGTTATTGCATAAACATTAGTGTGTAAACTAGGGGTAATTTTTTTATATTATTATTTTTAAATGTTTTTGAAAGAAGACTTTTACTTGATCACAAATGCAGAAAAACAGTAATATTGTAAAAAATCTTTTTTTAATGTAATTTATTTCCGTGATCAAAGTGAATTTTCAGCATCATTACTCCAGTCTTCATTCTAAAATGCTGAATTATTATTATTGTCATTTTTAAATCTTAATTATTCCAATCTTTTGACCGGTGTATATATAATACATGCAACCCTGTATGTATCACATGAAATACGTTCTGAGGAAACTATTTTGCAAATCGCAATTACGTTACATGCCAACATATAAGCAGTGCTATTACGTTGGTCCTTAACCTAATAGTCAATCTATTGCAGTGCTATTACGTTGGTCCTTAACCTAATAGTCAATCTATTGCAGTGCTATTACGTTGGTCCTTAACCTAATATAGCAGCCTGGTCTCATTGTTAATACGTAGGTATTAATATGTTATTTTCAAAGATAGAAAACCTAAACATATCCTTTTTATACAGAGTATAAAAAGGATCAAACATAATGGACAGAGATGTGTAAGTTAGGTAAATGGCAGTTTTATAGCATTAAAATATATTTTGAGCCACTAATCCTACTCCTACCCCTAAACCTACCCATAACCATTCATTAAAACTACGTAGGCTAACACAATTATGAAGAAAAAAAAACATAACAGACAGACAAGTATACATTTCACAATAATTTATTTATTGCGAAAATGTCAAAACCGGTAACGTTAACATTACCAAAAGTCGTTCACATGATGATGCGTTGCAGTCCTCTCTGGCAGTATTATAGTAGTTGTGTATGAGGTACAGATCAGAATTTAAGATATTAACGTTAATCCATGAAAATGTTAATCCGATTTCGGTTCGCTCTCTGAAGGCGCGCGCGCTTCTCCATTTCAAATGTACTACACCGACTGAAACACGGCATGTCGCAATCTGTGACGAAGCAGGCGAGACAAAGGGGCGAGAGCCAATGAGCGTTTGATATCACGGCCGTAAAACATGTCGTAACGCTTCTTGAAGGCGCATTTTTTGAATTTGAATTCATCACCAGCGCGGGATAGATTTGACGTTTGCGGTCGCTGCTGAGAAATGAAGATGAAGATCACTGGATAAAAGGCTGAATTTGGATCCGTTTCTTGCAAACAACGTAACGTTATGGATTCTAGGATTTAGATTACATCAAGCTAATAAAATGCATGTCTTTTGTGAATGCATCAGTATGTTGTGTTTTATTGGAGAAAATGCTTTTTGTGTAAATACACTAAATACTACAAAATGGTTAAACGATTAAACAAGGTATTTTTAAGGTTAAAATTGTATTTATTTTTAACACCACGCAGGCTAATCCTCCGAAACGAGTTTGCTGCAGAAGGCACGAACAGAGCGAAATGTTAATATTTATGAGTATGGCCTATTATATTAATAAATGCGACTGAAAACTTAATTGATAAGACAGTTGAATGCAATAGAGTCACAACATTAATGCCACGATTATGCATAAATAGTAATACGTACAAATTTCTACGTCGGTAGATTTGTTCATACGTAAATTATGTTCAGTACAAACGTAATATAGCACTGCAATAGACTGGCTATATTAGGTTAAGGACCAACGTAATTGCACTGCTTATATGTTGGCATGTAACGTAATTGCGATTTGCAAAATAGTTTCCTCAGAACGTATTTCATGTGATACACGGTTGAATACATTTGAGGTTTTACATAGTGACCTTCTTTATGAAATTAAGAGCAAACATGCTCCGCTTCAAACATAACATTTTTAATGCTGCAGTTTCTCACATGAAACAGCAGATGACAGACTTTCTCCATTTTGTAAAATGACTTCAGCTGACTGTCGAGACTGGGATGAGAGAGTTGGAAAAGGTAAAGAGATGTTCTCAAGAGACCTCTGTGGTTACAGCCTAATTGATGTTAATTAAAATGTTTTGTCTTGCCTATTCATTTTTTTTTATAAGCCGAAGAACAAGTTAATAATTTTCTGTGGCATGTCACACACAGAGCTTCACATGAACTGAACCTGGAGTATTACTTTAAATGATAAACTCATGTGGATGAAAATTGATTTCTGATATTTATGATGGTGTAAGCAAATCAAGTTAATTTCTCAGTGTACGCCAAAACCTGGGTCAAGAGTCATCTGGTCATATATAGCACAATGATTTCATTCAAATGCCTGTTTGATTGGGGTCGTTTACCCTGACGCCTATTAACTAATTCATAACAACTGGAATTAACAGTAAAATGACAGACAACTTTATCAAGGTAGAACAGAAAAGGGCCCCGGGGCCTTCAATCATGTCATATAAGAGATTACAGCAATGAGATACTGCCACAAAAAGCATATTAGACACAATTTTTCAGAGAGACAGGGCCAATGGTATCATATCCAGCTGGCTTATGGAGGTCAGATTGATCCGGCTCCACAAGTATATCGA
The DNA here is from genome assembly GCA_031834385.1 of Semotilus atromaculatus. Lineage (NCBI taxonomy): Eukaryota > Metazoa > Chordata > Actinopteri > Cypriniformes > Leuciscidae > Semotilus > Semotilus atromaculatus. Next base: position 34,268,176 of record JAULUF010000042.1, read on the forward strand.
AGGCATTAACTGGAACTGATGAAAATGTTGGCCAGAGGAGAAAAGACACAAGAGAAAATTCAGATCAAACTCACAGCATCAGCAGGCTCGAACTGTTGTCATGCCATTGTTGTGTGAAGGAATGTCTTCTCATAAAGCAATTGCTAGTGAAAAATGATAATAATAATTTATTAGTTTTCAAATGACACTAACCTGCTTAAGTTACTATCTTTTGCAATTAAAAAAACAGCTTGTTCCTGTTTGGTGGAATGTGTTTTGTAGAAAGGAACTGGAATTGGATTAATCAAGTTAATTAAGACATCTCATTTGCAAAAACACAAATGAATGAAACTTTCACAGATAAATAAAAAAATGCCTTTGTCAGCTTTAGGGATCAGAATGAAAGAAGATAACATGTTGATTTATCAGAGGTCTTAACAAATGTTCAGTCTCAATCAGAAATGCTTCCTCTGTGCTGACAAATCAACAGAAAATGGAATTAAACCTCCGTACGCAACGTTTTACCTCAAATCAGAAATAAATAATTTATTCTGCAAACTGTTTTTCTCAGATGGAAGACACAGCATGTGTGATTAAATTAACATTGGATTTGAAGTCGTAAAAAACAAGATGACATCTCAAGCTGGATGAAACTTTTAGGGGGAGCAGTGAAAAAAAATCCAAACTTTTAGAAAGTTTCAGTTATGTTTGATTATTAAATCAATTTGGTCTCAAATGTTTCTCTGAAAATTCTATAAAAAAAATGTATATCAGACACAAACGAAACAATCCCCAACAGTTTAAAGCTATAAAATGAATGTAGATAGCAGCTCAGTTGTGTCATAATGTCATGTTAAAGATGACTTATTATGCATTTCTGAACTCACTGAAATGCCTCCATTGTAGTCTTGAGTTTTCTTCTGGGAACGAACACATCACAATATTCCTCATTTAAATAATTCCCGCCCACGGCATACACAAAAAAGGGTGCGAAGCCTGGTTGAGCTGGATTGGTAGTGTGTTGAAATGGGACATTTCCCAAACATGCTCAAACCAATGACCAATCACAACACACTGACCCAGACGACCAACCAGAGCGCATTGTGAAACGGCGCCCAGTGACGGATGGTGTAGCAATATTGTTCTCCAGGTGGAAATCGGGAGAAATTCGGGAGAAAGGTCGGTCCGGGAGATTTTCGGGAGGGGCTTTGAAATTCGGGAGTCTCCCGGAAAAATCGGGAGGGTTGGCATGTATGGCTGCACAACTTAGAGATTTTTTCAAATGATTATGATAATGCAATATTGGACCCACATGTGGGTCCACAGAGTTATGCACAGCCGAAGTGGTTAAGATACGGATTTATGAAGTCCACATGACGACTGAACTTGTGACCATAGCCGGCTAACAATAATGCTTTCGGGAAACGCACCCCTGAGCGTTACAGACAGGCTGGGAAGAGAGGTGCTGTATGTGAAAAATAACGTGTATTCTGCTCATTCAGAATGAAAATCATTCTAATCAAGACTTTGTAAGAGGGCATAATAGATCCTCTTTAAGATGTCTTTTGAAACTCTGAGGAGAGATTTGAGAAGCAGCAGACTCCATTTGTTGTCCATGTAATCTCTTTGCTGTGAGAAACACTTAAGATATAAAGAGATTACAGTATGTACTATCCTATGTGTTTTTCGGGTAAAGCAGGTTTGTGTGCTTTAAAATTCGATTTGTTCTATAAACACAGCTTACCAACTTAAGTGAGAGCATTTCGAGTTCTCTTTATTCTGCAGAAGACTTGCAGTAATTGTCTACAGCCGCTCACCGCACCAATAAAGTGTTATGTTGTTGCATTTATTGCAAAGTCTGTTCATTCAAGTACTCCATTAAACTAAATCTGTCGCTGTTGTTTCTGCAGGCGAAACTGGCATTATCTGATTTGCCCCATGACTTCACTGAATGCCAAAGCCTCTGGTATTGCCTTGATGCAGAATAAATTGGACTCATCATGCAATTTATATCCATTAAAGGTGCGGGAATTCATAACAAACATGTTGTGTTCTTATAGCCTAAGAAATAATTCCAACATTCAACATTCCAAAATGACATTTCTTTTCCCCTTTCAGCTGAACGCTTTGAATGCTTTCTGGGCATATGTCAGATAATGACTTGGCAGATTCAGTGTCATAACCGGATTGAAAAGACCCTCTTGTGCTTTTACAATCTTTGTTGTCTGGCATCAGCACGGTATAATCTGTCTCAGTTTGGGTTCACTGTGACTTTTGTCAGATCATTACAGCGAGTGAGAGCGGCCCAAATTGAAGGCAAATTGATACACCGACATGTTGTCATTGCTTGAAAACTTGTCCCACAGAAAAACACAATTATTGCGACAGTGATCCATACATTTCCATACATTCTAAAAACCATCAAATCATTTTTCTATGATTGATTCAACATTTTTTGGTGAAACATAAATATATTGATAAAATTTTAACGCAATGAAATCAATTACATTATACCATATGAGTAAATGTAAGTAAAAAAAAAATAAGTAGATCTGTATTTGGTACATTAACAAATAAAATTGAGTAGAAATAATTGAGGAAAACATAAAAAACAGCTATATTTATGAGTGATATTAATTGTTTTTATTTACGAGTAATATGAACCTTTAATTTCATGTAAACTTTTGTAAAATACTCCTCACAACCACAGGTAACGTTGTACATGTTTATACATTGTTTTGAAGGAGTAAACTTACTAAATTTTTTAAGAATGTGTTAGCCTAAATATATAAATAATATTGATTTGAATGAAGTAATTTTTGTGGTTCTTGAAACAGATCAGTTTAATTCTCCATTCTCAAATATTTTGATTAGAAATTTCACAAATATATTAAGTGTAGCCTATTATAAATAAATAATTGGTTAGTCAAATACTAAATTCTTTTAGTGAAAAAAAAACTTTGGTAAGTTTAACTCAAACAATCAAGTAGGGTAAATGATAATCAGAGATTTTATTAATTTAATAAAGTTAATTATTACTGAGATTTACTAAGCCACTGAATTCTTTTTTAGAATGGACATAGACTTTTATTTGCAATATAAATATTTTACACTGCAAAAATCTGCATTTTCTTAGATCAGGATGCATTTACTTGAGAAGCAAGTAAGACATTTTGTTTTCTGAATTTTTTTTAATGAAAATTAATTATTTTTCTGACCCCATTGGCAGATATTTTTTCTTGTTTTAAGAACAAATAAATAGATGTAGGCCTATGTACTGGAAAATAAGACAAAAATACTAAGTAAGAATTTTTTTTGCAGTGTAGGTTGCAATAATATTTTTTTAGATGCTGCAACTGTTCACCATTTCTGTTAACATTTTCAACACTTTTTCAAAAGATAATTTTAAATGGCTCTGCAGTGTGACAGCTCTGCAGCTCTGCAGTATTGTAATGCAATACGAAAAATACTGTTGTATATTATAATAAATTGTAATGTTTCTAATAAGGTCTAATAAATGGTTTTGTGAGTCACAAGATGCAAAAACAGCAAATTTTACTTAAAAAAAAAAAAACAAGGTAAAATGTAAATGCATAGTCCTTTTGAACATAGACTGTAATTAGATTATTTTATATGTTTAAATTGTATGTATCTTTTTTGACATGCTTGAGGACAAACTCTCTTTTGGTCCAGCCAGATATTGACTTGATTACCGGGATATTGATGCAATGCTTTTTTTTCTTTGAGGGCAGTCCAAATCGTTGTTGGGGCTTCTGTACTTAGAGCAGAATTATTTCTTAGATTTTCATTTCTTGTTGAATATTCCACCATGGCTTGGCAGCGAGGCAGAGATAAGGGACAGTAAACAGCAGACCTTTCTGCCTAAATTTAATAGGCTGCGATTCATTCCCCATAGAAGCTACAATCCCCTCTCCTCCTTTTCTCGCTGTCATACTGTCTTCTTTCTAGCTGTTGCTCTGAAGATGCATAATTACACCTGGACGTTCACACTCTTTTAATTAACTTGTTTGCTGTCCTGCTGACATCTTGCTCATGAAAGAAAGCGGAGATAATCAAAACTTCTCTTAAAATAAGCCACTGAATATGGCATCGAGTTGCTTTCATCTTCCCACGACATTATTTTTAGTTGAATCTATCAGACAGTGCCCGAGAAAAGTGAAACAGGCCTTCTTTGAAGATGACTAATTGTTCCAGGTAATCACATTCACTTACTGGCGGTTCTGTGAGACTGAGCAAATGCTACATGGCAGGCAAAGGTGGAATAACACTTACATTTTAGGAAAGGATGTTATGCCAATACTGATATGCAAAGTCTATTAGACCAACTTCTTGCAGTATTAAAGCATAAACACAGCATCATATTCATTAACCACCTGCAATCAAGTTAAACCAGTTGCTAAATGTGTTAAAGTCTGCATCTAAATGTAGTCATTGTTCTTTTCACCACAAACATTCCTCTTTTGTATGCAAATCAGACCTGTTATTATCAGCCATATTCACAAATCTCATCACAGGGTTTCTGGCTCTATTAAAGGGCACCTATTATGAATTTTTTTTAATTACCTTTCATGTAGTGTGTAACATAGATCTAACATAGTAACATAGTGAACAAAAACATGCTGCAAAGTTTTAAATATGAAAGTTCACCGTATACAAAGTTATTGTCTCTCAAAAGTAAGAGTCGACTCTGAGTTGCTGATATGAATCGATAGACGACCGATGCTTTTTCTCTGTCTAGATGACGTCAACTTGACAAGTTATTTGAATAAGATACGCCCACTTATTGCGCTCGTAGACGCCAGGGAATGAAAACTTGAAAACAAACATCATGTTGACGAGATGCTGTGTTCTGAAGTGCGATTTGTTTTCATCTGCCCAGGGAGGAGCATTTGAAGACTAAGTGGCTACAGTTCATATACAACTATACCACAGAAGTATAGCCGTTCATATATACAACTATACCACAGAAGTATAGCCGTTCATATATACAACTATACCACAGAAGTATAGCCGTTCATATATACAACTATACCACAGAAGTATAGCCGTTCATATATACAACTATACCACAGAAGTATAGCCGTTCATATATACAACTATACCACAGAAGTATAGCCGAGCCTTGTGCTTTGTTCGCGTCATTTTGAAGATGCTTGCTTCACAAACATATAATGCTATCAAATAACGTTATGGATTTGCGAGCCGGCTGATATTGAAGGAAGGTTCAGTACCTAGTTTATTTGGATCAGCTTCCTCCTCCGAATCACAACCTGTAAGTGTTATTAATATTAATAATTGTTTCTTTTATGTTTTATGTATCATGCGCAATAATTATTTTGTGTGTTGTGTACGCACAGCGCAGCTTCTATAGTCTTCAGTGTCAATTGTATTGGAATATGTAAAGTGTTTGTCGTTGTTATTGGAGTTGTCATATAGAATAGAGCAATACCAAGGTATTACTGCATTATCAATATGTTTATGCGTTGGGTTAACGCAAACAAAGACTGAATGTGCTTTTACCACTGAACTTTGGGCTATGGTCGCTAACATAACTCAACTTAAATTCCTTCTCTTATTTTGAATTTTTTACTACAAAGCGGTGCACTATAATCATTATTATAACACAAATTGATAAAAGCATTGTACGCTGTACTCCGTGTTAACCAATAGAAGTATTATCTCTGTAAACACATTTTACTTATACACACATTGTCAATCACAACTGACTGGGTCATCTGACCAATCACCGCAGATTAGCGTCACGCAAAGGCGGGGTTTGGAAAAATGAGTCGTTGAACGATTCATATGGGAGTCACTGAGCAAATCAGGTAAAAATAAATGCATATTATAAAACAACAAAAGTGTTTTTTGTCATTGCATGCTTGTAAAACTGTTGTGGGGACTCCCAAAACAATATTAGGAACATTTTAAATGCCATAATAGGTGCCCTTTAACAGTTTGCTGTATGTCACATTAGGAGACCCTGGCTCAGAGAAGGGCTCATTCAGCCCACCAGGCAGTTCTTTAAGCATGTATAGGATAGAAAAACAGGTATTTTTAACATGAAAAGTTGCGCAATGCACCTTTAATCTCAGTCACACCATTGGTTGAGCCAGAATTTGGCATGACGGTTGGCTCAGACAACAGCCCAGTGTTTTGAAAAAGCCACAGACACACATTGTTTAGACTCTTCAGAATAGAACATTTTAGCATTGAAAAAGGACAGCGTCTTTTAAGAGGACCTCTTCCATGAACTATGCATTCACAAGCTTTGCACTGGTAGAGCGTTTCTCTTTCCAGCGCTGTGGATTTACTGGCTCTGACAGTGAAGTGTTTTGGAGAGCTCTCTTGTTTTACAGTTGACAGCCTGTCCGTGGGGGTCAATTAGCATCTCAATAATAGTGAAACAATCACAGTGAATCCTCTGAAATAGGATCGGTTATTTGATTTGACAGGTCATCACCACTTTCACGTTTCATGTCTTAAAAAACCCCATGGACATGCAGTAGTGCTTATCGTACTGTGTAGCGCTCATGCTGAGGAGTCAATCTTGTCAGTGTGATGTTTTAAGGAGATGTAGTTGAAAACTAGAGCCTGGCTCTATGTGAAAGCACTAATGAATAATTATACGTCTCTGATGCAAGCCGAGGTGTGTTTGACCTTTAAGCATCCGTGATGTTACTGGCTATAATTCTCTCCATTGTCGCTGCATTGTTATTTTTTCCCCCTGAATACAGCATTACTTTCTGCTTTTGTCATTGTAAGATTGTTTTCAATCACACAGATGTTCTCTTAAGGAGGCGTTCTTAACTTACAAACATTAAAGCCTAGTGTTATTTGTCTGTCTTGAATTCTGTGTCTAAAGAAACTCGAGCTTACGACCGAAACGATCACTGCAAAAAAATTTGTTTTTGTCTTGTTTTTCATTACAAAGATTTAAAAATTCTTAAATCAAGATACATTTACTCGAAAAGCAAAAATACTTTTGTTTTCTGGAGAAAAAAATATCATAATGATGTAAGTTTGTGCATTAATCAACAACAACAATAACAAAAAGTCAATGGGGTCAGAAGAAACATTCTGACCCCCATTGGCATATTTTTATTCTTGTTTTAAACATTAACTCACTTAACCCTGATTGTTTTTCAGTAAATAAGATTTAATATCTTAAGAAACTTTGCTTCTTGATTTAGGAATGATTAGAAAACAACAAAAATACTGAGCATTGTTGCAGTTTATGTAATCTAATATGCTCAAAGTCTACACTAATATTTTGTTGTGCAGTACGGTCGCCTTGAATGATTATCATATTCACATACCATGGTATTTACAGTACATTGTACAGCCATGGTACTTTTTCTATAGATAATCCATAAGGTAATATTTCACACTGAGCACTTCAATGTAACAGAATGTATGTGATCTGACATGAAAGATTGGAAAGGCTTTCTCGTTATTGGTGTATTGATTAGAGGAGACCTTGTTCCTCAGTGACCTGAAGCTTAAAGATGATGTACGTTCGTACGACGTACATTACTTTATACAGAGCGCCATTTCAAACCCTTCAGAAATATTTCCCATATCTGAACCTTAATTGCACTTCTGCAATTATATTTTTTTCATTCTCCGCCTCAGATTTTATTCACATTTAGATGACGACCACATTGTTCTGAGAGACTGACTGATACAGTCTCCAAAAATAGAGCATTGGGTTGCGTCCGCTGTACAGAAGATAGATGTTCACAGTTTGACAGACTCAGAGGAAATAAATTTGTTGCCTGAGTACATTTAAGATTCGGTGCATGCCCGAGTTTATTTCCCCGTTGTTTTGTTCTCTTCCATGACGGTTTAATAAAAATGCACCGACTGGATCCATCAAGTGGGCGCCACAATAATTATAGGTCAAGTTCAATTTCCAGGCTAACTGTTAAAAAACAAACTTGTGAAGGTTCAGGGACCTTATGTTAAAGGCACAGCAATGGTTTAGCACTCTGTGGAAACCTGTGGAGTCCAATCTGGTTTTGTAAATTAAACGCCGCTTTTGGATAGGAAATGAAATTCTGAATGCGGGTCTGTCATTTTGAGCTACTGAGCGAAGATAGTGGACTGATTACATTCTTTCAAAAATGGATAAATAATTTAACCCACAAAAAATAATGGAAAAGTGACAATGGACCCATGGGAATTATTCATGAATGTAGTTTTGGTTCAAAATGCATGGATTATTAATGGGATGAAAGAATAATATTGAAATGTGGTGTCCAATGAAATCATAATTTAGTCCGAACATTACTGTTGCTTTCAGAAGCATACTATTGACTAATATTTGCATATTAATAAGTGTTTCCCTATACACTTCTGCAGGAAAGTGTGGTTGCTCCCTATGGATTATTTTGCATTATAAACTGTATATAGCTTTTGTAACATTATATAGTTTATTTTGTATACTTTTTTACTACACTTCAAAACACATTGGGAGATTTTTACTTTTCCCTTTCTGATGTGCGTGTGATCTATAGATATGTGACATTCAACTTGTGATAGAGGGTTTACTTTAGTTTAGGGTCCATTTCTCGCTATTAACTATAGGTGCTTATTTGCATTCATGCTGTATGACTAGGATATCAGCTGTTTATTAGTACTTATAAAGCACATAATAATGCCTTATTCGGCATTATTGTATTCTACATCCCTTAATCCTTCTCAATGCCTAAACTTAACTACTAATTTACTAACTATTAACAAGCAATAATCAGTAGTTTATTGAGGCAAAAGTCGTAGATAATAGTTAGTTAATAGTGAGAATTGGACCCTTATCTACAGTGTGGCCATATATATATATAAATATATATACTCAATACTATGGTAGTATGGTGGCCTTAAATTATGACCATATTGTATTGTATCGTATCATGGTACTTTTTTTTTGTTTTGGTTGTATCAAAACTGGATGTTGCATCCATGAGGTAACATTACACACTGAGCATTATTATTATTATTAGCTATTAATATTATACTATTATTATATTGGAAGGAGACAAATATTGAATCCTATGTCTAATTGATAAATAATTTGTACAGGCAAGCATGGTAATGGATTTCCTTATGAAGATGTCATTCAATGCAATGTTTTTGTCCCAAATCCTCTCAGGCGAAGTCTGATTAGCAGTCTCCAAAAGATTTTTCTCTGAACGGGGGTTGACCAGCACAAAATCAATGTCTCATTATGGCAAAGAGTAGCCCACCATCAGATCAGCATTCATGTGTGAAAGCAACAGGAGGCTGAGCCCAAATACTCAATATTAAAACAGCAACTCATGGCAGATATCACAATTGATTATATGCAAAAGCTGCAATTAAAAACAATAAGTATAAGTTCACCTAAATTCACTCAGAACACCCCCTGATATTTGACTGACATCCTGCAGGTACAGAGACATGAGAAGTGGCGCAATTCAAAGTTATTCAGCTACAACAGAGATATATGTGTAAATGATTCAGCTGTATAATGGAGTTAAAAAAAACATTCTTTTGAAAGAGGTGATATTAATGCTAGACTAAATATCTAAAACGGCTCACTCATGAATATCTTAATTCAATTCAATTCAAATTTATTTGTATAGCGCTTTTCACAATACACATTGTTTCACAGCAGCTTTACAGAAAGTGCATTAAAAATGTACATAGAAAATACAGTTAGTTCATCATGTATTAATTTAGGGCATAACATATCGCCGGCGTTGAGTCGTCTCTTCACAGGCGTCGAGTCGTCTCTCCACAGGCGTTTAGTCGTCTCATCACAGGTGTTGGATCATCCGAAGTCTCCGTGAGAGGCTGGATACAAACTGGAGCTGACGAACGCTATTTACCTCGGGACTTGCGTCCCGAGATAACAGCAGAAAGGCAGATGAGAAATAATTAGCGTAGCTGATGTTCATAATATTAATGCATTCGATCTGATTCGGCAGTAGTATAAAAGGTAAGCATTATGTGAATGCTTGGTTAAAGAGATGCGTCTTTAATCTGGTTTTAAACTGGGACAGCGAGTCTGAGCCTCGAACAATATCAGGAAGGCTATTCCAGAGTTTAGGAGCTAAATGTGAGAACGCCCTCCCTCCTTTGGTGGATCTGGATATCCTGGGAATGACCAGAAGCCTCGAATTTAGAGATCTTAAAGAGCGCGACGGATTGTAGGGCGATAGAAGGTCCGTTAAATAGACTGGAGCTAAACCATTTAGGGCTTTATAAGTCAGTAGCAATACCTTGTATTTGATACGGAACTTAATAGGTAACCAATGTAGAGATGATAAAATTAGAGTTATATGATCATATTTTCTTGACCTAGTAAGAACTCTAGCGGCTGCATTTTGCACTAACTGTAGCTTATTTATTGAGGATACAGGACAACCAGCTAATAAAGCATTACAGTAATAGTCTCGAGGTCATGAATGCATGAACTAACTTTTCTGCATCAGAAACGGATAGCATGTTACGTAGCTTAGCAATGTTTCTAAGGTGGAAAAAGGCTGTTCTTGTAACATATGAAATAAGGACCTTTAATATCTTACAGAAGGTTTCAGGCATGGGCTGCTACATGCTTGAAAATGAAATTTTATGAAAAACACAAAGGTTTCAGGGTAAACAAAATAACATTCTAAATACATCCACTGGTTTTTATTTATTTATTATTTTTCATTGGGAGTCCTTGAGTTCAGTTGAAAAATAATACATTGTTAAATTAATAATGACATTGGGGATGCAAAATTATAGAGTAACAAAAATGTATTCAATTATTTATTCAATTACAGGATTAGTCCGTCTTAAAAAAAATCCTTCAGAAAATGTATTAAGAGAAAACCTTGAGCTGTTAAGTTGAATTACAAATGCTCTGTATGATCATTTACGCATTATACAAAGTAAAGTGCATTCACTGTAAAAAATACATTCTGCCACATGATACTTACTATTACAAAACGTTTTCTAATCATCTGTAAAAATAATGTTAGACAAATGCTGTCTCTGATGAGGTCGTTGATCAGAAACTTCATCGAGTTTTCCTTCAGGGGGACAGGTTTAATTCAAACAAACTGCAACTTGACACAACGAACAAACGGATATTTGATAGAATTGAAAGTTTCCAAAGGCAGAGAACATTTCAACATTTCAATTTATTCAAGGATAGCCTCTTGAGATGCAACATCTCATTTTCAAGAGGGTCCTATAATGAAGAAAGAAGTGACCAAGCAATGAAAAAAAGCTTGTAATTTAGACCGTAACATTGACTTACCTGTTGAGAAGAAAGCAGGGAAGTTCAGCGTCTCTTTTGAAAGCTTTCTCCTGCATCAACTCTTTCCACCTGGAAAAAGTTATCCCGACATTAAAGGTGGGGTAGGCAGTTTTTGTCTAAAAAACTTTTTCCCAAATTTGTTTAAACTGTCTTTATATACCAATACATAATTAAAATGTAAGTACTCTGAAAAAGAGATTATAAAAATCGAGTGTCTGTAGTCCTCTCAGGGCTGCAATAAACACAGCTACTTATTTCCATTCGGAACGAATGAAATGATTGGCTGGGCGACTGTCACTCTCCCTCGCTGCCATGGCTACCACCCCTGCTGCTACAGGAGCCGCCCACACACGCACCCGTGTGACTCGAGGAGGGGAAAAGTCCTCATCAGAGCCAACAGTGCTTTCATCGTGTTTTACTGAATCAAATATATTTTAAAACTTTACCAGTATCGATATGCTGGCTTGGTAATGAGTACTAACAGCCATGTTAGTTGATTATATTCATAATGATAAAGTTAGGTATTTTATTACATGTGATTCTGACATGATGTCACTGCATGCACTGTGCTTATCTCGCTCGGCGCTGGTAAACGCGTCCTCCAGCTGAGCCGTCGGCATCGCGCGGTCATGTGTTTTGGGGGCGTGGCTTAGGAAGGAGCCCAGAAGGGAGGGGGTGGGAGTTAATGGAATAATTAGCTGTGTTTATTGCAGCCCTGAGAGGACTACAGACACTAGATTTTTAAAATCTCTTTTTCAGAGTACTTACATTTTAATTATGTATTAGTATATAAAGACAGATGAGAATTTTTTTTTGACAAAAACTGCCTACCCCACCTTTAAACCTTGTTTTTTGCAATCTCCAGTCCTGTGGCTCCACATAAGTATGGTCCTCCATTATAAATCACTGTGCAGTGATTGCAGCCTTTTAAACTTGCCGGGGCAGTGACAAGCGTCTCTCGAATCTTCTTGTCCGGTTCAGCTGCTTTCAGTCAAGTGACTCTGGCTGTGAACGAAAACGCTTTGTGGAAACGCATTGGCCTAGTACTTTTTGTCCCTCGCTGCTATTATAGTTTTTCAAGATGGCGGAACGACATGGAAGATATACGCCCATGTAGCGGAGAGCAACGTTTAGATGAATATGTAAATATGTGCTGCTCCATTTCTTAACAACCAAAAATAAAGCACTTTATACAATAAAATGGTTTAAACCAAATAACTTTACAGTATTAAACATGAAAAAATATAAGGCAGCTCCAGTATATTAATGTTTCACTCGCGGACATCTGACCTTGACTTGTTAGTAGAATAAGTTTACATGTAGTTGCAAAGTTAATTAAATCAGTATAATGTCTGCTGGGGAGCATCAAAATAAATTGTTATCAGATATTAAGCAGACAGTCTACTAAACTCTAATGACTGCTAGTTGACATATAGCCTAGTTGCAAAGTTGCTTATAGTTAGTAAAATGTATTAGATGGACCATTGGAATAAAGTATAACCTTTCTTAACTTGACAGTCCATTTAATTAGTGAGACAGGAAAAAGATACCAGACAGATGATACTTCATTGATTTACACTAGAACTAGGAGGTCACTTTTTGGAAAGTGTGGAGGTTGGTGGGGTATATTATATATACATTAAATCCACATATCATACTTACTGTGCATACTTCTCATCGCCAAAAATAGTATTAGTAGTATTGCAGTATGCCGAAAGATGAAAAGAATAACAATGATTAACTGACCATTGAGTTGTTCAATGAGGTCTCTGGTGAATTCTCCTCAGAAATGGGCTTGTTAATGAATCTCTCCCTTATGAGTTACCTGAGGTCATTAGTGCTGTTCTTTGAAGAATATAATGATGTTTCCTTTATAATGATAATACTGAGATCGTAAAAAAAAACGTATCATTGTGTCATAGCAGTTCAGTCCCATCATTATCAACACTGTTCTGTGTGTGATCTGGTTAGTAACATTATAAGGTGATTACGTTTTTTTCTAGTTTCGCAAGCTGAGATTAGCAGCGAGCAGGGATTATCCATGAATAAGCCATCATATTATAAACACAGACTTCTGAAGAGCTTCCATAACCTGAAAAAGCAGATTAAAGGTGCCAGGTGACGATTTAGTGATTCACGTGCAATGATACAGGACGAGGGTTGTAAAGGTAGATTTGGGAAGGTTATTCAATTTGGTGTAGCTATGAGCCGTATCATTTTGGGGAGCAGCTGAGAAAGAGATCTGAGTTTACCTCAGTCATTTTTGGCTCCTTACGGGGAATAAAAGAGGTTATTTAAATGCAAATTTAATTCCTTTGTCCTGTGGTTCAGACAAGGACCAGAGAAATATCCTGGGCTGAAAATGGCTTCAGCATTACATAATTGAGCACGGCCTTCTTCCGGAAATAAGGCTCTTCTGCCTTCTCACTGCTTTGTTTTTGGTTTCTTTCTCTTTTTTTTTTTTTTAAAGAATGAAGATGCACAACATACAAGTTATTTGATCCGTGTCAAAGTGCGAATGACATTCATTTGTGATGTCCACAATGAAACCACTTTCAAAATGAATCCGTTTTTCTGGATGAGGTGTCGTATTTGTACTGACTGATCTAAAAGATCCCTGCACTTCTTTCAGGCAAGATGTCACTCATTATTTCCATAATTTTTCTTCTCTGTAAAGTAAAGCAACCTATAAGGACTAAGAAAGGAGTGCTGTTAGGTGGTTTTTGGTTCGGACAGACCCTATTTGATGGGAACTGAATGTAATAGCAATGACATATTATCACACAGATCTTTATATGAAGTTGGATAAATATGTCCAACTATATTTGCATACATACTGTAAAGTATGCTGGCGTACGGTGATATACCCAATATAGCAAATCTCAATTTAACGATTGCATGTATTGTCGCAAAATATAAACTATATTATCTTCCATGCAGCTCTAATCAGCTAAATTCGACTAAGGCTTGAAGATATTACGATGTTATAAGCATTAACAACATGATTTTCTGAAGCTCCTTTGAACAACGTGTATAGGTGTTATTCGATCTGCGTCATCAATGTTTGCGACGGCCATTTTGTTGACATAGAAACCACGGCAACTGTCAGTCTGTCAATTGACAAGCGAGGCAGCGTCGGTATTATCCATGGTATTTATCGCTGTATATGTTTTTAAACAGCGCAATGGTGTGTTGCGTTAGCTAGGATAAATAGGCTAAACTTTCAGCCAACTCCCCACATAAAAATGTGTTCCCATTATTTTACCAGAGCTAACGTTACGGCCGTTTCACACATAGCAGCTACTCCGTGTGCGGTGCGTGTACGGTACAGGAGCAGCACGCGCTATAACGTATCCGCGGCTGTACCACAAACACAAACTCGCTATTTTATCAACGCAGGCCAATAATTCCATGCATTACTTCTATATATTCAGTTGCTCAAGCAAGTGGTCAAATATTTAACCATGCACTTATATTAAAATCGCAAACAAGTTAAATTAAAACTTAAAATTGACCGACTCTCATGCCTTTTCTTTTTCATTTACATTTTAATACAACAAATCTAGCATGTCACAAATAACTTGTTTTTCCACCTCCACGAATGAGACGAGTGTCGTTCATTATGTCGCCTTGTTGAGGTAAATTGTAGTTTGTATCATACATACGGATACTGAATGAGATAGTTATAAATCCGGATAAGTTACGGCTGGCAATTAGGACGGATCTTTACTTAATGCTATTGGGTCTATTTAATGTGGGTCCACACCAATCAAGCTTATCTTCTCTTGATACCGACGAGATGAAGCCATTAGGCTACTGCTCCTCTCACCTCAAATCTGCGTGCGGATAGGGGCAGGACAGATGTCATGTCAACAATATGGCCGCGGTTAGCTACTTCCGGTGTTTGCGAATAAGCCCTATTGTGAAAAGTGCTAAATTTGACTTCACTTTGTAAGTTTTCTTTGTAAGGTTTGGGGTGGATTTGGCCCTCATTAAGCCTAGAAGATGTCCTCAGTAAGAATAAAAGTTTATTAAATTAAGGCCTTTGCAAAGCAGGTTTTATGGGTCAAGCTAAATTACAGCATGGCTTAAGCAAATGGTTCAATTGATTTACTTAAGTAAAGAGTACAATTACTTAATTAAGAGTTAAGACACCATAAATGTATACACCCCCTTTGACTCGCACAAGTAAAATTTAAGGACTTGTCTTCTGGCTTTCAAAACTGCTGATGTCGCATTTCGTATTGTTCAAGTGTGCTTGAGATCACAGTATATTATAGTCCAATAAATCCACCGGATCACACTATGTAGTCTACAGGGAAAGCTCATTTGGAATTATGCAGCCCATAATCTTAACATTAGCCATCATATAGAATGAAAAACCCATTGCAGCCTAATGAATAACAGAAGCGTTTTAAACCAGTAATTACTGCAACAAGAATATCTGAACAGTGTCCTTGATGCTTTAGAAATTGAAAAGTAGGTAATCAGTTTCACACAGTAACTTTTCTTAAAACTGACATGAACTCACAAATGACTCGATTCACAGTACTTTGATAAGCTTTCTGAATGTCCTGGTTTTATTGTGAATGATTCATCAGTGCATGTTGAAAATGCTTGTTTTCTTAGACTTACATAAATATACTTGAGAATCTACTGAAATCTACGAAGAAAAAAGAAGAAATCTCTCTCTGTCGTCACCTATTGGCTTTGTCATGCAGGCTATTGGTTAACGTTAATGTTCACTAAAAGCCAAATAGCTATAGATATTGGTTTCAGCAACTGTTGATGGTCGTGGATGCCTTCTAAAAAAAAAATATATATATTTTACGGTGTCCGTGTTACATTTGTTACATGTACTTACCGTAATAATAACAGTAAATTATGCATAATTACATGCAACTCAACCTAATCCTAATCCTACCCTATCCCTATAAGTACATGTAGTTAATTAATATTACTCTGTACTTAAATATATAATTACACTGTAACAAGGACACCTTAAAATAAAGTGTAACCAACAGTTAATGAATTCATTTCATGCTGATTAAGGTTAATGTTGTGTAAAGTTCATATCAGTATTTCAGTATTTCACCGGCTCACACTTTTCAGGCTAACATTCTTTACATTAACATAAACTGATAGCCTTTATGACCTTGGTGACATCAGTTGAAAATAATACAAAAAAGATTACAGAATAGCAACACATATTTTCTTTGGAATAACACGTTGATGAATCGTGCATAAGACAGTGAATGTGTGTTTTTCTCTTTTGCAACTTTGGTCAATGGATTGGACTTTCTTTCAAAATTTTAAATTAATTTGTACTCATTAACACGTCTTTCTCCAGAGGTTTCATCAACACAATGAAGCATTAGTTATTTATTTTCTCTAACAATGTGCAGACCAACTGTATTTGGCACAGTCTGGATTCCAGGTTGCATTTTTCAAGGTTTTGCTTTATAGGATGAAATTTGTGGCTAACCTTAATCAAGACTAGTACAGTTTCCATTGTTTGGTTTGAATAGCTGCATGTGTCTCCTGAAATAACAAGTAATTTTCAGCCAACCAACAACTGGCAGCTGGAATCTGGGTCAGAACCAATATCAGCCTTCTGATTCTGTGATGAACATCTTACCTACTGAAAGTGTAATGTCAAGCTACTGTTCAGTGCTATTTTTTTTTTTTTACCATGTTAATGCACAATTTTGAACTTCAGTGCTAATTTGGGCTACTAATTTAGTTTTATGAGTCTGATTACAGGATGTGTAAATGTCTCTAAAGACATTTACAATTGAGCCAGGACTTATAGGGCCAATTTTCCATGGCACAAAAAGCACATCTGGAACAACAAGCTAAAACATTGGGAAGAATGTGAGTGAACTTGATGCACAGGGGCTTTGAATTGTTCCATGAGTTCTCATGCGTTCTGTCCCCATCAGCTCCCCATGAAATGGGCTTCTAACACCACAGTGACCTCCAAAGGAGAGTCTCCTGGTGGTGTTCTTGGGAAACGTGCAAAGGACAAATGCAGTGCAAATTTGAGTTAGAAAAAGACACTGTGCTAAATTATGTTTTGCTTGTGCTAGATCAGGTGTCCTGTGGAAATCTGCGATTACAACCAGGCCAATCATTAACCAGGGCAAT
The DNA here is from genome assembly GCA_031834385.1 of Semotilus atromaculatus. Classification (NCBI taxonomy): domain Eukaryota; kingdom Metazoa; phylum Chordata; class Actinopteri; order Cypriniformes; family Leuciscidae; genus Semotilus; species Semotilus atromaculatus. Next base: position 34,285,610 of record JAULUF010000042.1, read on the forward strand.
TGCACGAATGGATCTAAAGTCATTTCAGTGCATTAACATGTGCATTGTAGTGGCCAAATGTTATGTCCGGATGTCGAAGCAAAACTATATGCAATATGATTACAAAATCTTCAACTAAGTTTAAATAAAACTTTAATCGAGGGTGAAGATTGTCCGGTAACACTTTATTTCGATAGTCCACTTTAGACATTCTACTAACTATAAGTAACTTTTCAACTACATGTCAATGTCATTAAAGTATTAGTAGACTGTCAGCTTAATATCTGCTAACACTTTATTTTGTTGGTCCCCCAACAGACACTCAAGTGACTATAAGTAACTTGGCGAATACAAGTCAACTTATTCTCCTAACCCGAACCCTAACACCTAACCATAACCTAATAGTCTACTGACAGTCCACTATAATATAGTGTGATCCTGTTGTCTGACGGCTATATTAAGAAACTAAATGGCAATGCTGGCATGTATTCTGCATGTGTGTGATTATCAGACATTTGCAGAACAGGCTTATTGTGATATAATTACTCATTGATGCATTTTATAAACTTAAAAGTGAATATTTGGCATGACATCATAGACCTGCTGCTCAGGTTTGATCATTTTCCTTTTTAAGTGAGAATTTGAAAAGCCTGGTCCATTAGTCACTTGGACTGACAGCAGTTTTTAGCAGCCCGTTGTGTAAGTATTTTTCTTATTAATTTTCTCCATAGGCAACGATTCTTTAATAATGAGTTCTGAGTCATGAATCAAAATTAATTACAACATAACAACTTCAAGTAGAATCAGAAAAGTTTAAAACGGAGTACTTTCTATCTATCTATCTATCTATCTATCTATCTATCTATCTATCTATCTATCTATCTATCTATCTATCTATCTATCTATCTATCTATCTATCTATCTATCTATCTATCTATCTATCTATCTATCTATATGTCTATCTATCTATATGTCTATCTATCTATATGTCTATCTATCTGTCTATCTATCTGTCTATGTCTATCTGTCTGTCTATCTGTCTATCTGTCTGTCTGTCTTATCTATCTGTCTATCTATCTGTCTATCTGTCTATCTGTCTATCTGTCTGTCTGTCTTATCTATCTGTCTATCTATCTGTCTATCTGTCTATCTGTCTGTCTGTCTATCTATCTGTCTATCTATCTGTCTATCTGTCTATCTATCTGTCTATCTGTCTATCTGTCTATCTGTCTGTCTGTCTGTCTGTCTGTCTATCTGTCTATCTATCTGTCTATCTGTCTGTCTGTCTGTAAATATACTACATAGACGGTAAACTCGGAATGCTTTATTTTGGAATATTTCACAGTTATAATGTTTGGCGCAACCTTAACCAATTAAAATTTCTGTAACTAAAAAAAAAAAAAAAAAGCAATGAGGCAATATCAGAAATAATGCACAAAATGATTTTGGCCTTCGACTTATGTGGTCCAAGGAAAATAAATACCTCTGCCCTTAAGGCCCGTTTACACCAAGAACGATAACTATAAAGATAACTATATCAGCATTCACACCAACGCACAATATTGTTCAATCAACTTTCAACTAACTTAAGGTTTATTTCAAATGCTCATATTGGCAATAAAAGACGGTGTCAAACTCTTGTTGATGTGATTTGTAAAAGGAATATAGGCGACGGCTTCGTGTCTGACTCACAGTTCTCCGACTGAAAGCTTTGGTTAGTTACACACTCATCCGCTGGCTTATTATTTAGATTACCACTTCATTTTCAAAGCAGATGTGCCAACATGTCAGCATTTGTACTTAAAATAATAAAAAAGCTTTTTTAACTAGCACAGGAAGAATAGAAGCGTTTGAACCCATATGACATAGCATTTAGTTTATAACGAAAAACACAAAGACCATGTTTATAGATCTTAATTATTAATAAAAGATGACTGAACAACAACAATCGTTTTCATTTTGTCCTGGAAATATCTCAGATTTCCATTTGATAGCACTAGTTGGTTCTTTGAAATACTTCACAAACTCAGTCTCTCCTCTCATGGCCACGTCTGCTCATAAGTGAGGCAGGCGGTGACCCGTGGTTTTAGATGGGGAAAATACTGTCCAATTTCCATACAAAAGTACTTGAAGCGAAGCAGAGGACTTTGAAATGGAGCTCTCTCAGCCGGCAGTGGAATATGCTCGCATCCCCAAGGACCGAAAACAACAATATCTGCAAAAAACATGATTACTGTAACAACACGGTGAAACCTACCAGCTTCCAGTGTCTGTTGTTCGTTTCTCCAAGGACAGAATGCAACAAAGCACATCTATGTAACGAGAAAACAGCTGAAATCCTAATAGATAATGCAGCAGCCTTTAATATCATGAGTCAGGCCTCAAGCACAGATGATCCGAGCTGCAGGTTTTTTTGCCAGCAAACTGCAATTATTTTAAATATTTTTATTTTATTTTAATAGGTATGTTTGCATGCTCCAAGAAATGAAAATCATAAGTTTTTAAGTGCTTTTCTGGGTTGAAGTCTCTTGTATTTTCTGGATATTCTGGTCTCTGTTATATATATTTTTTTTATGTTAATGTTTGCTAATGGCAATAATTTATTATCTTATAAAGAGACATATAACTTGAGAACACTAGGGTTAACTTAACACTGCAGTTTTCTAAATTTCCACGATTCGATACATGCATTTCGATTCCTGCACTTAACTTGGTATTTTTTTTTAAATAAAATGTAAATGATTTTTGAACAGTTATTGTGGCAAATTTCCAAAAGCCCAGTTATATGAAGGACTGAATGCATGTTGTCTAATCTGTGAAATGACTTAAATAATGGTTTAGAATTGTTTGAGTAGAAGCAGATGAACTCACAGACGTCACAAAACAACAGGTTACTGAAATGATAAAATCAACAACAGTGAAATGAAAACTGTCAAACTGTGAAACCATGCAACATTATTAATTATTCATGTCCTGGTACATGCTGGAAACATCTGCATCATAAAGTTAAGTAGATTGTAAAACCTTATTAAAATCGGTGAATAAAACGTCTTGCTTTGGGACTGATTCTTTAGAACTCATTTTAAATAACCAATAATATAATATATACTTAATTTGCATGCCTGAATTAAGCACATATGTAGACGTTGCTTAATATTTTCAACTTATTCAGTATAGAAAGTGCTCCATTTTTTACATCTGTATTCATTCACTGTATACATTTTTATCAGTATCAGGGAACATGCCTTTGAGATGAACTGAAAAGCTAACGGATGTTAAATCACTTACCAGTAACTATTGAACTACTAGATATAACAGGATTCTCATTACACCAAACAGTAAGTATTCTATTTTAATAATGATTCGGGCAGAATAGTCAATCTCATGGACATACATAAAATATAAAGGGGAATCTGTGAGCAAGACATGCAAGCAAACAATTTTCATCTACTCTCCAGTTGGTGGGAGTGTTGATGCATACAACACACACACACACACACACACACACACACACACACACACACACACACACACACACACACACACTCACACACACTCACACTCACACTCTATCTCGCACGCATGCACGCGCACACACACACACACACACACACACGCATCCTCTTTTGTTCATTTGAATGAAACCACTTTCATGAAATGCTGCAGACCTGGACGGCTAAACCCTTCTGCAAACATGTCAGCATTCAGAGACAGAGGCAAAGAACTGAGTCACATTGGAATTCATATCACACACTGAAGGGACTGTATATTGTGCATAATTGATCATAAGTTCATATTTTGCCTGCACATAAGAGCTAACGTCTCACTTATACGATGACTTGATAAAAACGCACAGAGTCATGGAGCAATGGTGAACTTGGTCACCAGCATCTTTTCTTTCATATCTATTCATAAACATGTGAGTGGAAAATGTGAATGGTGTTTGACCATGCACAATGATTGTGTTGTGACTGGTTGCCAGGGTTACATTTTTTGATGTAAATTATTTTTTGATATGCAGTTGTTAAGGTGTTCTGACAAGATTTTTTTTGTGATGTTACTGTAAACTCATTTTATATGTTTTATATGTATTTATGTTTTATTTTTTTTCTGCAAAGCAAAAGTTAGCTGCACTTATTGTTATGTGCACAGTTGCTTTCTCTCTCTCTCACACACACACACACACACACACACACACACACACACACACACACACACACACACACACACACACACACACACACACACACACACACACACTCTCGATATATTCTATCATATAACCTAAGCCCTACTCTATACCTATTACAGAAACATGCAATTTTTTATACTGTCTATCGCTCCTTTCCTCATGGGGACCAAAAAATGCCCCCACAAGGACAAGGATTTCAGAGATCGCCATCTTTGTGGGCATTTTGTCCCCATAATGTAGAGTTTACCTGAACCAAACACATCATTGTCTGTTTTTCCTCTTTCTATCTTCTTGTCCAAGAACAGTAGGCAATTAAGGCAGCATGTCCTTCAGCACTTTTGTCTTTCTTCTTGTTTGTCCTTCAGAGCAGCCGTCCTCTGCAGATCAGGAGTATCACAAAGCATGTGTGTGTCGTGCAGTGTTCATGTTCATGTTCATGTTTATGCTCATGCTCATTAGAGTACCCTGGTTTGGGCATTTTTTTTTTGTGCCATTTTTATGATGATACAGATACAAAGGAACCAAGACGAATAAATTCAAACTCACATTGCCTGATGAGCACTGCAACTTGAAGCACATGCACTAGATCATTACTTTTTATAATGTTCGATTTTTATATAGTCATTAATCACGGAGCCTCATTTACACCAGAAGTCTTTCTTTTCAGTGTACCAAACAACCTCGCCACAGTCCTCAGGTCTGAACTCTATTAATCCCCCAAACAGATGCGGCAGCTTTCAGAGGTTGAATGAGCTGTGACCTCTGCTATATTTAATGTACACCTCACCGCCTGTGAGATGCATCACCTGAGCACCGCTGAGCTAATGGGCTCATAGCTTGTTCACGCGGCGGATGCGAATCCTCGCTACTTTTTTAGCCCTCTGAACCTGCGGTAGGCCAGACAACCTGTTTACCTCTCACTCCGTCATCTGTAATTCTAAACTCCAGGGATCAGAAAAACCTGACTGGCTGGGACCCTTCTAATGACTCACCTTTTTGCCTCATCTCCTGCAAGACACGCCGCTTCCATCCTTTAGCGAGGCCTTTTCCCGTAAAGCATCAAGCATCTTAACGCCATCTGCCTCCTGACTCAGATAAGCTCATTAAAGCATTCCTACGGTCGCTCAGATGGGCTGCCTCTAGCTGCTAAAAAGAAGACGATTAAACGTCTCTAGCGCGGTCGGGTGGAAATGGCGAGGGATGAAAGATATGTAATAATAGTCTTTGACTCATAGTTCACATCAGTTTTCTTGTCTGACAGGTAGCTGTCAATTCCTGGAGTAATTAAGATGGTGCACTCTTTGAGAAACTCTGTAAAAGTCTTCGCTGTTGTTATGAAGAAACGGTGAATCGTTGGCGGGATATGCCGACTTGTTAGGGGACATGAAAGTAAGTGTGAACTGACGAGTGTAGCAGAGGCTCTCAGCTGGTGGGAGGTTGGTTTGGATTGGGAGAACTATGGAAAATGCAAGTAATCGGATGGAGCTAACAACAATAACAAAATAGTAAAGTCAAATATAATAACAATAACAAAAAATATCTTAAAATAGGCTTTTCCCCCTTCTTTTTAAAATGCCTTATGTTATAATATGATATAACTTATTCTTATATTACTTACTATATTTAATACAATTATTATAATAATAATAAACACTATTGTTATTGTAATAACAGTAAATTATGCATAATTACATTCAAATAACCCTTAACCAAACCCTAACCCTATAAATAATAGTAGTATATATGTTGGCCCAAATGTTAATGTTACTTTTAAAATTGTCCCAGTGTTTATTCTGTGTTGGTAAATCACACGTCTGCTGCTGTTTGTGCATTTAGAAGATTGTCAGTTTCCCTGTTCATCTCATGCGTGTTACTTTTGCATATTGTTGAGCCTGTGAAGTTAAAATCTGGGTCACCTGAAGTAAAACCAGTTGAGAACCGCTGTTATATAATACCAAGTGTCAAAACCGGAATGAAAGCTCTTATCAGAACCATTTTATTCTGACAATCGTTCAAATAAATGTGAGATAATATTCAAAATAGAAAAGTACACCCACTAAGTCTCAAATCTTAAAAGCTTCACTCACCTTTCATAAATGAAAAAAGAAAATAAATATTTTCATGTTAGTAAAGCAGTGCATTTAGACCTGAATCTCTTGTCTGAGATGTGGACTGAGAACTTTGTCTCAGATCAGTGGAGGGGACAAGAAACATAAGAAAAGTCAACAGTGCATCAAATTTCCCAGCTAACACCAGTCCCTGCGGCTGACAGCTGTGGAATCAGGTTGATGGAGACAGGTTGTTCCATGATTCTGTGCTGTGAATGATCTCTGTGCTCCATAACTCTCATGTTGATTGACTGTAGAAAAGCAGCACTTAATCTGTTGATACAGTATACGGAATATGGCTAGAATTTCTCTGTTCTGTCAGGACCACTATTGTCAAATACGATTGACAATTAGCATACAGTTTGGATTGGCGGTATGGTTCCGTTCTGGGCGAGAATTTACAGAACCAACATGAATGTTTTGCAGATATCATTATTTCAAGATTTTAAAGTACAACAGAATTCGAGAATTTATTCTGATTCTAGGGGAATCAGAATGTCAAATCCTGACTGGCAAGAGGAGGAGCTGGGGATGGAGGAGGGTAATACACTCCAGGGAAACGCGACAGCTGCTGATAATACTGAAGGAGCTTATTTACATTACATTTACATTTAGTCATTTAGCAGACGCTTTTATCCAAAGCGACTTACAACTGAGGACTAAAGCAAGCAAGTCATCGGGAAGACGCAAAGAACAACACAAGAAGTGTTCAAAATACAAAGTTCAGGCATTGCTCAGAGTAGTAAAAATCAGACATGGGGAAGGGATTATATATATTTTTTTTGTGCTCACGGTTAAGTGCTCACATATATATATGTATACGGTGATAGGCGTCGTATTCCTATAGGTAGACATGGATCAGCTGAGAGTCATTTGAACATTTGAATATCCGATACTTGACAATAGCAAAGCTATAGGTTTTGGTAACACTTTACAATTAAGTTAGTTAGTTAATGCACTAACTGAGCAATACACTTGTTGCAGTATAATGTCAGCAATAATAACATAAACAATTTTTAACTTGAATAAAATATTAGTAAATGTTGGAATTAAAATAAATGTGGATTAATAAATGCTTTAGAAGTATGTTCCACTGTTAGTTCGTTAACTAATAATCTATTTAACTAATGTTAACAAATGGAACCGTATTGTCCACTTTAGGCATTCTACTAATTATAAGTAACTTTGCAACTACATGTCATCTAACCCTCAGAGTATTAGTAGACTTAGGTTAGGGTGAATAAGTTACATAGTTGCAAAGTCACTTATAGAATGTATAAAGTGGACCATCGAAATAAAGTAACCCCTTATTGTAAAGTGTATCTAATGTTTTTAGATTTTGTATCAAAATTTAACAAAAACAGATGAATGTTAAACAAAAACAGATCAAACAAATGTAATGTTAGACCTTGATGCATTGACTTTTTTTTGCAGACAGTACAATACTTCTGTGATGATAAATACATATTTTGTTGAGCTGAGTCCCTACAAAATTCTTCTGAAGCTATTTGGAACATATATTTTACCATTTTATACATTCAAGATCCATGTCTCCGACTCGCTCAATGAACTCTGTATTTTTAATGCGTCTGCCTGTATAGCACAGTGTGACGCTACACTAAAAATATGAGTCCATCCCACAGGACAATTGAAACCGAGTGGCGTTTTGAGTTATTAGCAGCATTATTTATGAACGATGCGGCTGTTGATTCTGTTTACAGCTCTGTTTTTGCACCGCCATAACTTTTGTGCTCCTTTGGGCATCTGTGGTTTTAAATTTGCATTAAGTGTTCACCTGGGAGAGATCTGTCTTTGTCGCAGCAGGTTATAAATCAGGGTAAAAGTTTTACTGTGGTGTTCACACTCTATAAGAAGGGGTTAGTGAGTGAAATGATGTTTTCAGAGGTTTGCTCTACAGTCCAGCTGGCACAGCAGTTTTGTCACTGCTGTGAACATGTATAATGAAATTATGTTTACTTGTAGAAAGGTTTTTCAGGACATATATGCAAAGGAGATTTGTGTTTAAAATGCAGGTAGTTGCGAAGGACGGTATTGATACAGTCATAATCTAAGAGCCCTGGTCAGGCAGTAGTAGTACCACTGGAAAATGATTAACAAGGTGAACTGTGAGGAAGATGGTTGAAGTAATATGAGTTCTTTCCATTTTTACAAAGCTAGTTGCGTTTAAAGCTCAACATGAGCCAATTAAATGACGGACACCCACAGTTGGCCTTTACGGATGATGAACTGATATTATATATGTTGTATTTCGCAGATATGAATGAAGAGTTTTATGCCATTGACCCTGAGTTTTTTCCTGCGCTCAGGCACAGTATATAGTGGACATCATAGTCACAGTTGAAGTTAATATCGTTGATCATCTCCTAACAAACACCTATTGAGGTCTGGGTTGATTAGATGCTATACAATCAGGTCTCGTAATCAACATGTTGGATGGAAGGGAAATGGGAAGGAATAACTATCTAAGCGACTTTGACCAGTGCCAAATTGTTATAGCAAGGTGACTGGGTCAAGTCAAGTCACCTTTATTTATATAGCGCTTTTTACAATACTGATTGTTTCAAAGCAGCTTTACAGTGAAAACAGGAAAATAATGCAACAAAGTTTGTTTCAACCGTACAGCAGATCTAGAAGAAAATAGCGTCATAGTAAGTTCCAGCTTAAGTAAGTTCAGTGATGGTTATTTTTTGTTGTAAAAAAAGTTATTAATTGAGTTCATTTATGCAGAATCTCACCAAAGTGAGTACACCCCTCACATTTCAGCAAACATTTTAGTATACCTTCTCAACGGACAATACTATAGAAATGAAACTTGGATTGATTGTAGAGTAGTCAGTGTGCTGCTTGTATAGAAGTACATATTTACTGTCCTCTGAAAATAACTTTACATATAACTCAACACAGCCATTATTGTCAAAATGAGCACCATTGCTGCCTTAATCCTCCTGGCCATGGAGTTCACCATCGCTACAGGTTGTTGCGGGATCCTCTTCCACTTCTCCATAATGACATCACAGAGCTGGTGGATGTCAGACTCTTGGCCACTCCATCACCTTCAGCTTCAGCTTCCTCAGCAAGGCAGTGGTCATCTTGGCGGTGCGTTTGGGGCCGTTATCATGCCGTTCGGCCCAGTTTCTGAAGGAAGGGCATCATGTTCTGCTTCAGAATGTCACAGTATGTGTTTGAATCCATGTTTGAATCCAGTGGTCAGTATGAGAGAATTGAACTCAAAGCACACATTTTAGCTGCTCTAATACAAGATACACACATTTTTATGGTCCTGTCAAGCAGACAAAAACATAAAAATGATGAATAGGACATGTGGCTTTGCATGGTTAAACATACAGCTATTATCACTTAGGGTGTACTCACTTTTGTTGCCAGCTATTTCGACAATAATGGCTGTATGTTGAGTTATTTTCAGAGGACAGTAAATGTATACTGCTATACAAGCAGCACATTGACTACTCCAACATATATCCAAGTCTCATTTCTATATTATCGTCCCTTGAAAAGATATACTAAAATGTTTGCTGAAATGTGAGGGGTTTACTCACTTTCGTGAGATACTGTATATATATATAAATAGCTGCTCTGGAGAGTGATGTCGTCATCCAACTCAGTTCAGTTCTCATATAATGGTGTCAATGCAGGCAGATCAATAATATTGTTGAATATTAAGTGTCCCCAACTAAGCAAGCCAAAAGCCAGAGTATCAGCAAGGTGTTGCCCTCGCCTCCAAATTCCCCAGATCTCAATCTAACTGAGCATCAAGTTCGATCCATAGCAGCTTCACCTTGTAACCTACAGGATTTAAAGGATCTGCTGCTAATGTCTTGGTGCCAGATACCACAGGACTCCTTCATGGGTGTTAGACTCTATGCCTCTGTGGGTCGGTGCTGTTTTTGGCCAATAGACACACAATACGATGACATAACTTTGTATAAAAGTGTCTAGTTTCTGCCTTAAAATGAAAATGGTCTTTTCACTTCCCTGTTTTTTTTTTTTTTTTTTTTTGTGTGAAAATCTCCATTCATTAAGTTAAAATCCTCCTGTAATGTTATGATCTGATTAAAGACTATTAATTATATGCTACATCCTTTTCTGTTTGCTTCACTCTTCTTCTACACACAATCATCAATGTGCATTTAATCTACAATGGCAAACTCAATTAACCTAATTCCTTTCTAATTTCTGGGTGAAACTCACGTCACCTCTAGTTTGCGATGTAACATCACAGGTGCCTCCATATACAATCTCTCACACTCTTGCTCTTTCAGCGGTCCTTTGTTAGCCAGGTGATCAGTTCATTCCAGTGATCAATACACATTAGTAAAAGGCTCCAGTTGCATTTTTTTTTTGGTCTACAAATAAATATTTTAGCAGCTGGTTCATTATAAAAGTAGCCTCTTTTGGTCATTTTTGCAGCATTTTCAAAATAGCCCAATTGTGCATGTAAAACCATGACACTGGCAACACTGAGAGCGATGATGAATGCTGATTTTAAGAAGTAAATATTATTGGACTTAACTGACAGTGGCAATGAGAGATACTTTTCATATTTTATGCAGCAAGGCATCAGTCTATAATCCTTGCTTATTTTATGCTTATTTATTTTAGCTTATCCTTAGCTTTTTTTTTCAATTTGTGCTTTTACTCTTTCACAGCACGTTTAATGCAGGTAAATTCAAATTGCAACTGCAAACACCAGGCATTTCTGGAGCATCAGCAGTGTGCATCTTAAATAACTGGAAAGCAGCGGTCGAATTGTTGATCACCATGTCTCAAAGGTGACCAGACCGTTACGTTTCTTTATGGTCAATAATGATATGGTTTTCTCTGGTAATCATGTGGTTTCTTATCAGCATAAAGCAGGTGTTCATTGGCTGTTTGTCTCCATTGGCTTTGATTCTCGCACTGCTAGCTACACAAGACAGAACTTTGATACGCTCTGGCACATAAAAGCACAACAGAGTCCTATAAAGGAGTGATCACAAAAGTTTTCTCATAACAATATTCAGCATCATTAGGATTAGTATATCCAACTATAAAGACCAGAATCTCATTATGAAACATTGGCCACAGTTTATTCACTTTGTTCAGTAACCTCCTTTTGCCAAGGAAGCAGCTCTTGAGTCTTCTTAATTCCTGATGAGGTCAGAGATCAGAGACCATTCCTTTATACAGAATCTCTCCAGATCCTTCAGATTCCCAGCTCCATGTTGGTGCTTCTCCTCTTCAGTTCATCCCACTCATTTTCGACAGGGTTCAGGTCAGGGGACTGGGATGGTCAGGGCAGAAGCTCCATTTTGTGCTCTGATATACATTTTTGTGTTGATTTTAAAGTGCCCCTATTATGGATTTTTGAAAATGACCTTACATGTTGTGTGTAACATAGCTCTAAGTGAATAACATCCTGCAAAGTTTTAAATCTTAAAGTGCACCGTATATAAAGTTATTGTCTTTCAAATGTTAGTAAAGGTCATCTTTACCGCGATCCCATGTCAGTATATGTTCCCTTTATTTTACTGACAACTGCTTCTCAAATCTCAATGCAGTTCAATGCAGGATTCGCAAACCGCTTGCTCTTTAAAGATGGTGTTCAAAATAATTAGTTTGCAGATTTATATTGTGTAGGTCTCCTGATAACTGGCTAACTCACGTTATTACTGTCCTACTGAAGTACTTCTGGTAATCAGCTATGGGCCACTATTACCTAAAACTGTGTCTATTAATGCAGATTGTCTGTCGTTCTCACTACATCGAGTAAAGATGAAGCATTAAGCAAGATTTGTTTTACCAACGTTTACGTTACATCAGTCATTCACGCTAGAGCTCGGCTAATGTAGCCTATGCACTGTTATTGATATAGTTTCCACATGTTCACCGCAATAAATTAGAAAAATACTCTGTAAATAAAATAAGTACAAATAATCGGTTTATTGATGGACATGCACTTGTTAATGCTGATGGTGAGGAATTACAGTTGCAACATCTCATAATGTACCTCAAACTGAGAAACATTGTGCTCGAGTCATCCTTGCAATGTAGGTTCGGGTTCAATAACTCGTGCTTCCGATGTTTCATCACCGGACTCACGCTCGGATTGATATGGTAAAATCGACGTCATTGTTGGTTACTGTGTTTAGTTTACAGTGTAGGAAGCCTCAGGACACGCAGAAATGACGTTGTTATGGGAATGGCCCATTTTTGTTTTCGACGCGCGCTGTACGCGTTAAACCAATCACAACAGACTGAGCTGTCTGGCCAATCAGAGCAGAGTAGCTCGCGGTAAGGAGGGATTTAGAGAGATTGTTTCATTTGGCGAGTCGTTTGAGAATCATTGAAAATGTGGTGATGTGCAAATGTATATTATGTATATAATATACCTTTGATGCATGTAAACCTGTTGTAGGAGATTTCAAAATAACATTGGATGGAAGATCCAACCACGGCCCATTTTAAGATTTCTGGCAGAGGCCGTCAAGTTTTGATTTTCTGTCTGTTTGTATTTGATGGAATGCATGATGCCATGTATCTGAACAAGATTGCCAGGACCTCCAGTAGAAATATAGGATCCAGCAGCAGTATACACTCACCGGCCACTTTATTAGGTACACCTGTCCAACTGCTCCTTAACACTTAATTTCTAAGCAGCCAATCACATGGCGGCAACTCAGTGCATTTAGGCATGTAGACATGGTCAAGACAATCTCCTGCAGTTCAAACCGAGCATCAGTATGGGGAAGAAAGGTGATTTGAGTGACTTTGAACGTGGGATGATTGTTGGTGCCAGAAGGGCTGGTCTGAGTATTTCAGAAACTGCTAATCTACTGGGATTTTCACGCACAACCATCTCTAGGGTTTACAGAGAATGGTCCGAAAAAGAAAAAACATCCAGTGAGCGGCAGTTCTGTGGGCGGAAATGCCTTGTTGATGCCAGAGGTCAGAGGAGAATGGCCAGACTGGTTCGAGCTGATAGAAGGGCAACAGTGACTCAAATAACCACCCATTACAACCAAGGTGGGCAGAAGAGCATCTCTGAACGCACAGTACGTCGAACTTTGAGGCAGATGGGCTACAGCAGCAGAAGACCACACCGGGTGCCACTCCTTTCAGCTAAGAACAGGAAACTGAGGCTACAATTTGCACAAGCTCATCGAAATTGGACAATAGAAGATTGGAAAAACGTTGCCTGGTCTGATGAGTCTCGATTTCTGCTGCGACATTCGGATGGTAGGGTCAGAATTTGGCATCTACAACATGAAAGCATGGATCCATCCTGCCTTGTATCAACGGTTCAGGCTGGTGGTGGTGGTGTCATGGTGTGGGGAATATTTTCTTGGCACTCTTTGGGCCCCTTGGTACCAATTGAGCATCGTTGCAACGCCACAGCCTACCTGAGTATTGTTGCTGACCATGTCCATCCCTTTATGACCACAATGTACCCAACTTCTGATGGCTACTTTCAGCAGGATAATGCGCCATGTCATAAAGCTGGAATCATCTCAGACTGGTTTCTTGAACATGACAATGAGTTCGCTGTACTCAAATGGCCTCCACAGTCACCAGATCTCAATCCAATAGAGCATCTTTGGGATGTGGTGGAACGGGAGATTCGCATCATGGATGTGCAGCCGACAAATCTGCGGCAACTGTGTGATGCCATCATGTCAATATGGACCAAACTCCCTGAGGAATGCTTCCAGCACCTTGTTGAATCTATGCCACGAAGAATTGAGGCAGTTCTGAAGGCAAAAGGGGGTCCAACCCGTTACTAGCATGGGGTACCTAATAAAGTGGCCGGTGAGTGTATGTAATGGGATACTTTTTTAGCCTTGCATGCACCAAACCCATCTCGTGTTTTTTCCAGTTTCATCTGTCCATAGAACCAGGTCCCGTTTAAAGTTCCAGTCGTGTCTGACAAATGAATATGCTGGAGTTTTTCTTTTTTAGATGATAGCAGACGATTTTATTCTTGAAACCCTCCCAAACAACTTATGGTGATGTAGGGGCTGGTTGATATATATTTTTTAGGCTTTTTGACCCCAAACCTCACATAATCCCTGCAATTCTCCATCTGTGATCCTTGGAGAGTCTTTGGCCACTCGACCTCCTCATCATAGACAATATAGACACGTCCTCTTCCTGGCAGATTTGCATCAATTATTGCCGTGATGGAGGAAGGGAAATTTCAATACTTTAGCTATTTTCCTCATAGCTTTTTATTTTTCAAAGCTCAACAATCGTTTTGCTGCACATCAGAACTATATTCTTTGGTATTTCTGATTAAGATTAAGGGAATTTGGCCTTTGTGTTCCCTCATATTTATACTCCTGTGGAACAAGAAGTCATGGCTGGACAATTTCATGTTCCTAGTCACCCTGGCGTGTTAAAATGTAAATATGAATGGGAATATACTTCAGAGATATTTTACTCATATGAATTTCTAAAGGGCTCTAATAATTCTGGCCAATGTGTATTAGAAAAAAAAATATATATAATGCGATTCCCCCCTACTTTCAATTGATTTACTTCAATGAAAGGTTCGATTTTTGTAACTTTTTGGAATGAAAAATCAAAAAGATAAACAATGCATTTTTTGTTCTGCCTTCTTTGCTTCTTTTTTTTAAGTGTAAAAATGCTGAAAGTTTTGTATGATGGGTAGTTATAAGGGGAAATAATAAAAATCATTATGTATGGCAGTTCCCATAAAACATGAAAACACAACATGCATGTGTGCAAATAAAAATAAACTAAAAATACATGTTTTTCAATAATAAACCTGAATATTTGCAGCTCATACTGTACAGAAGTATACAACGCGAATGCGAAAAAAAATGTGTTCTGAGATGATGATGATGACTTAATCTGCACTTTGTTTTGTAATTGACAGTATTCTGATTAAAAAAAATGCAAATGCATGGCTAAACTAGTGAACTCATTATCTCTGGTGCATTTCCATTTTCTCAGGAGTCTGTGCTGTCTGTTTCTTTTGTTTAAGTTGGGAATATAATAACAGCCTACATGAATTTTGCATCCTTATTTTGGTCGTGCATTATTGCTTCCAGTGTAACCTCAGACTTGATTAGACTGAACTTTTTTTGATTGGAGCTGAGACTCGAGTCTATAGGAAACACAAGAATTAAGATGACAAATAAACTAGGAAATTCGTTGATTTTAGAATATTTTTGGGTAGTAAATGGCCTTCCTCCAGGCCTTTATTAATTGGAACATGACTGCTGTGCGTAATTCTGTTATTCAGTAAAGGTCAAGAGCTAAAATGTATTTGTTGCTATGGAGACCAGACAAGATTGCCTCTTTAGGTGCCTTAAGTTTGATAGTGTAAAGACACATTCAATGTTAGAAATTTAACTCCGCCATTTCACTTGGGAAAGCTTAAGACTCTTCTTATTTGCATATTTACAATCTTCTGGGCTAAAATGTTTAGAGATTTTGTTATAGCACACTTTTTTTTTTCTTTTTTTTTTTTTTCTGGATTAACTGATTTAGCTTATTTTTTTATTATGGTAGACAAAATAGTGTTTTGCGTCATTGTCTATAGGAGTAGCATCAAACATCTGATGCTCCACATGTGGCAGATTTGTTTTTGAAAGACAAGACAGAAAAGCGGCCGTCATGCTGATTTGATTCGACCCTTGATACGTGAACAAGAGCCAACAAGAAGGACAAATCGGCAATTCACATTTATCCTTCAGGACTCTACAAGACAAAACGCATCTCATGTGTTTGTTCTTCTTATTTAACCCAACAATTGCATTATGAAAGCAGTTTTAAAATAATTTTTTTTTGAAAATGTATATTTATATTTTATATTATATACATTTGTAAAGTATATTATAAAGATTTGGCTAATGTCAGAATACTAAAATCGAACATGATAGAATTTTGATCGAATTTGCTCCTTTTACCGTTTTATTTTTACTTCAATTTAATACTGAAAAGGTTATTTAATAATGGAAAATATAAAGCAAAATAAATAATCCAAAAACACACTGTCAAAACGCAACAAGAGTTTGTGGAAACATGTAAGATGTAAGTATTAGACTCTTTTAAAGGCATACTATGCAGGAATTTTACCTTAATATAACAGCTTCAAAGTAATTTCGGTGGTAAACAAACTCATAATAGGGCGAATCATCCTGGTAGTAAAGCTTGGGGGGGTCGCCGCTGGAAATACCAGCAATGCAAGTCTGAGAGGGGCGCCCCTGACAAATCTCGCGAGAATCGCGACTTGCTTTACGGCAACGACGTCACACACAACAACAACATATGAAGCACGAATTGCGCTCATTTCAGATGATGGAAAAAGCAAAGAAAACGCGGTAGGAAGAAAGTAGGAAAAGGAAAGCTTTCACTTGTTGGTGCAAGTTAAAAAGTAGCACTGGATGCAACAGAGATGCTGACCTGGCGATCTTGTTGATGGACTAGTAAGTAAATATCTTACTTGTAAACTTGTTTGCGTCATATGTTGTATGTTGTTGCGCAACTTGCGCTTGCTTGTAGTATGCCATTGTTTTTATGATGCTGTTCATTCATTCATTGGTGATAATTAGACCAGTCCAATAATTTCCACATATGTTTAGCTAGATTTCGATTATCATATTTTGCGTTATATATGTTTTATTGCCTAGCTTGCCGCACAACGCTGTTGACGTTGATTCCAGCGATTATCATGAGAACAGTTGTCAATATCTCACATAATTATCTAGTGTAAACGAGCACAATTTGCAAACTATTATGATAAATTGCAATAATCATGTCTAATGACATCATAACGGCCAATGTTATGAAATAATGCGACGTACATTTAACTTTATTGATGTCATCAGGCATTTTGGAATGTTTACATTACAATCAAAAAACATAAAATGAAATTATACATTAGGCCTAGACTATAGGCTATTTACTTGTGATTTAGCTGCAATCATGTAAAAACGTTATAAGCTGCCAAACGCGATAGGGTACTTTATTATTATAAAGTAGTCTAACACTTATATTATATTATAAGACATATTATCCGATTTTGAACATCATCATTATTTCAGTAGACTATATGCAGTATATGCAATAGCCCAATATTTTTATGAAATCGTGAAACATTACCTGGTCAATATCTTCGGTGTCTTGTGCCTGTTCCATGACCAACGCTATATATCCTACCGAACAGGGATGGAAATTAGCACCGGCCACCAGCCAACTGTGGGTGATTTTGTGTTGTTGCGGGGAAACTCGCCGCACCTACCGGCCACCGTGGCGGGTAAATAAAAATAACATCATGCAACGTTCGTCTGTTAGGACAAATTAGTTTGAATAAACGAGCAGACACGGATTAGCAAGTTAACTAGCAGTGAATGTGCTTTCCATTAAATTAATCTCACACACAGTAAACAAATCCTTAACAAAAAAAAAAAAAAAACAGGGCTATTCTGGTGGGTGCGGTGATGCTGTGGTGACGCGTTCATGTAAGGGTGGCGCTGCCAAGAAAGCTCCTAAAATCTGTCACAAATAGGCTAACAGGCAAAAGTAATGAATATGCATATGTAAACTATAGCAAGGAGATAATTTAATTATTTATTAATAAACAAGTATTTTCTTTGTCTGTGTCAGTTGCAAAGAAGTTAACGATGCTGATCGTGATCATCGCAGTAGTGAACGCGCAAGAGAGAAATGCACATTTCATACGAATTGCATAAGCAGAGAGCAGTCTGTGTCTGTTTTCTTTCTTTTTTAATAGTTCTGTTTAAAAGTAGACATGTCTGTCTGTGAGGCAAGGCTACCTTATACGCTGAGTTTCACTCCAGTTGCTGCTCCAGTTCACGCGCCGTCGCCTCCGTTTCGTGATTATCTACTGTCTGCTATATTTAATTATTATGTATTAAATCCAGGCAATTGGTTGATGAAACATTGATTACAATTAAGATACAATTAATACAAAACGAAATTCACTTTAAAGAAAGGTTTTGTGCTTTCTGTCTCTGTGAAAGTTTTAAGCATCTTTTAGTGCCGCTTTCACAGTGGTCACGTCTGTAACATTGTTTTTTTCCTCATATGGGAACTGAAATGAATATCAGTTCATGGTTTGTGTGTGTAGGCTATAGAGAGAAAGAGAAAATGCCAGTATTTCATTGAGACTTGAGATTAAATAAACTGCTTAAGTATTGTAGATCTTGTAGTATTAATTTTCACATGCAGTTACACATTGTCGGTTAAAAACAAGAAAGTGGCTGGTAAAAACATTGAGTGGCTGGTAGATTTTGAAATCCACCAGTCACAGTGGCCGGTTGACAAAAACGTTAATTTCCATTCCATCCCTGCTACCGAACAGGTACCGGTGTACAGGTTGGGGGGTGTATTTACGACAATGCAAGTATTGCACAGCGACTCTGGGGGTCGCTGTTTGACAAAAACACAATTTCTGCATAGTATACCTTTAAGATAGAAATGTCCAGCGAACGACAGTAATAGACTATCTCTAATACATTTTTTTGTGTGAAATTTCACTGTTTTAAATTGAAAATATGCTATCATGTTTCATGTTATTCATAAATGAATGTGATATGACAAGAAACGTTTGCATTTTCGATATATTAGTGAATGTGTGCACATTTTAGTAGGGCTGTAGTCAAGACCACCTTTGTCGAGTCCAAGACAAGTCCGAGACCAGGACTAGTCGAGTCCAAGTCAAGACCAAGTCCAAAGAGGTTCGAGTCCAAGACAAGACCGAGTCCAAAAAGGTTTGAGTCCGAGTCAAGACCGAGTCCAGGACAAGTAAAAAAAAAGTCTTATGCAGGACATTATCAAGAAGATTATCATTTTGGGTTATTATTTGTTGATCTAAAAGCAAAAACAGTGTCACAACACCCAGGATTTTTAAGTATAGACATTCCCTTGATATCATGTAATCTTCTAATCTAAAGAAAACAGAATGATGACATATGGTGATACCTAATAATAGCAGTGTGAGAACTGATATACAAACACCAACCCACTACTATTAACACTGCTAGGTACTAGCGTATTTGAGCAACTAAATGACAATATAGCTACACTCCAGTAAAATATATCTTTTATAATTTCTTCACGTTAAACCGAACTTTTATTTTGACGGGTTTCTGAGTGTATCTGACGATGAAATGCTGAAGATGAACGCGCGTGTACTGTATGTGTAGTACATGAACCTGCGGCACTCATTTGCAGAGACTCGCTGAACAATCAGACTTAGTTTGATAGCAGTCTTTAATATTCACAGTCCATATAGCAATTTGATATTATGATCGGCAGTGAATAGACAGATCTGTTATTTCAGCTATGCGCCGGTATTGCAGTAGCAAATAGTAGAAAATAAATATGCGCAGGTCGTACTTGTCAATGACGGGCACTACAATCTGCGGAGGTTTCTGGGGAAGTCTGCGGGAAGCAAACTACAATAATTTGTTACTGGGAACATAATAAATACACCTGGACTCGGTCGAGACCAAAAGCCATATTTGGCAAGACGAGTGGCCGAGACCGAGACAAGTCCGAGTCCGAATACCAGCGAGTCCGAGACAAGTCCGAGACCATAGAAAAACGGTCTCGAGTCCGGACTCGAGTCCAAGACCGGACTCGAGTACTACAGCCCTGCATTTTAGTTTAGTTAAGTTTATTTATTTATATAGCACAATAAAACAACTGTCGCTGACCATTGTGCTGTGCAAAAATTGTAAAAACAACACCAATCAAAAAACAAAACACAAACTCAAAAAGAGACACCTATTATAAGCCTTCTCTAATATTTTGAAAATGGTTTAAATTGATTACTACATAACTACAATTAGGCCTATAACTTATTTTATCATTCTTATTCATTTATTAATTTATTTATGAAACTCCTCATAACATACAAATCATTTGCAGTATATGGCTGTAAAATGACTCTAAAACTAAGTTTACTTATTACCAAACGTTTATTACATTTTTTGAACAGTGAAGAAAAGAAATAAAAAAAAATGTCTTCCACTTAGCAGACAATCATTTTAAAATGCCTATAATGATTAGAAAGTATTTACTATTTGTCACTTTTTTTATGAACCATTTTATGTGCTTATTTGATCTCATATTCGTCGTTAAGAAAAGGCAACATTTTGCATTGTAAACAGAGGGTTAAAGACAGTGAAAATCAGTGCCGAAATGAAGGCTGAACGTGAGGAAGCGCATCATCTTTCCGGCAGCTGTGACAGAGTTGGCGATGCAGTATATAGGGACGGTTTACGGACTGACATCCATTTCCAGCCCATCAAACACCTGCACCTGTGTGTCAATGCGTAATACAGACAGTGTCTGAGATGGAAGTGAAAAGCTGAAGAGACGGCTGAGTTTCTCCAAGAAAAGGAAAAAGAACTTGAACATGATCTGATTTGACCTCTCACATCACCAGGCACTAAATGCATCAGGTCACATTTGAGACATCCAAGAGAAGTCGGGTTATGGTTCTGTTCTGCGTTCTGGAAAGACTGATGTTCCTCAAAGCTCAACATTAGGGGTAATAGATAGTCTTGGCCTCAGACGCCACTGTGCACAAACCGCTCATTGATCATCTGATGTTTATTATTGCACACAAGAAATGGCAAGAGCTCCAAGCTTCAAATCTGATTTGATGGCTTTAGGCTTTTTCTAGGAGTCAGTGTGGAGATACATGGCTAGTTTTCTTCTTTACCAGTAACTACAACTATACTGCACTTGCAAAAGTGTATAGGTTATTTCGTGATCATCAGGTGCTGTGTGGACCAGGGTTATTATAATTAACTGAAACAAAAATTTACTAAAATAACTGAAATAATATTTCAATGGTCCACTTTAGACTCTACTAACTATAAGTTATTGACCCAAACCTTAACACCTAACTTCTAACCCTTACAGTCTACTAATACTCCAATGAGAGTTAATGGACATGTTGCAAGGTTTCTTGTTTCTTGTTTTTTTTTTCATCGAAAACCATTATAAAGAAAACGCGTTGCGTTCCTATTCTGGGCTCATCTGCTTCCCTGACTGTATCATCAAAATGGTGTAAACTGAATTTGATCATTTAATATCATTGTTTTAGTACATTTAGGCACTTTAAGGGTAGGATTAATCCAATTGATGCTTAATCCAATAAGGATTACGCATCTCCTTAGCCTGGCGTCGGTTCACCCTGCTTGATCAGCCCTTTAATTCTAACGCTCTTTCTATGTAGCAGTTTAGCAGAGAGAGAGAGAGAGAGAGAGAGAGAGAGAGAGAGAGAGAGAGAGTGAGTGAGTTTCTGGTGGTCAATAAAAAAGGAAATGGGATATATTTACACTGTTGCTGATTAATCCATCATGGCAGAGAAAAATAGCCTAATCATAGATTAATGTTTAATCACAGGTTAGAATTGTGATTTGTTAATCTGTGTTTAAAATTATGTGGTGCAACACAACTCATTTTAAAATAAAACCCAGATTAGCGTTAAACTTTGCTTATTGGTGCAACCCACCCTATTTCACCCCCGTTCACACTGGGCGTCAGGGTTAACACTTCTCATTTACTTTGAATGGGTGATGTCATGCGTTGCCGAACAGAATTGTGGGTTCCATTGCGTCACGTCATTGCCGCTGCTTGCGGCAAAAGTGTAAAAATGTTCAACTTTTCAAGTGCCAACACAGCCAATCAGATTGCTTTATTCAAATACCCTAGCGCAGATGCTAGCCAATTGCCGGAAAGTAATGTTTTGTCACTGATGATCACGTCAGCTTCAGTCACGCCCTCCGTCAAGCGTCAATGCCCCGTGTGTGTTTTTCACTGTAAGCATTTTAGAATGTTCCGCTGTTTTTAGTGATTGAAATACTGCAGCATGTGCTGTACATGGATCACAAGTGCCCACAACTACACGGATCCTCACGAACAACTGCTGTCACATATAATAAAAAATGAACAAAACACAACATAAGTGCAGGCCTGTTCCTCTCTCGATCTCCACTGTCGCCACTCCTCCTTTTATGCTTCCGTAACGTTGGAATGACGAATAACGTTGGAATTTTATGCACCGCTCGTCCGTGAGCGTTACGCGCCGTTCTCCTGCGGCCCTCAGTCTCATCCTGCTTGCCACTATATATATATACACATAGGCTATATATATAACCGTATATATTACCTATATTGACGTATACTTTTATATAACAGATAATGTTGAATAATATGATATTTAGGGGAGAACTGGGGCGAAAGTAATGCGGGACGAAAGTAACAAAGCGATTTTCTCAGAGCCCTGACTATATTAGCATTTCAAGCTAGGACAGCACGTTCAGTACGCAACCCTTGATGGAGCTGCCAAATATCCCGTGATTTCGTCATCGTTTCCCGCGGTTAGGTCCGGAAATCAGTTTTCGAGTACGATAAGTAAATTAGTGAAGTGGTACTTTTTTTCTAAGTACAAGTTGTGTTTTTAGTTTCATGTGTCACACAGAATGATCAATCTACAGGTTATTTAGTGCTGTAGCACACCCTGAAGTTTGCCTTGTCAGAGTTTTTCAGTATAAAAGTAAATCGGGTTTAAATGTCAGGAGTTCTTGTCGGGACAAAAGTAACACTTGTCACCCGCTACAGCACTGTAAAAATGAATTTTGATGATTTGTTTTCACAACTTTTTATATT
Source organism: Semotilus atromaculatus (assembly GCA_031834385.1). Taxonomy (NCBI): domain Eukaryota; kingdom Metazoa; phylum Chordata; class Actinopteri; order Cypriniformes; family Leuciscidae; genus Semotilus; species Semotilus atromaculatus. The sequence continues at coordinate 34,308,584 of JAULUF010000042.1, forward strand.
TTGTCAAATCAACTTAGATAATTAATGTAGGTCAGATAACATAATATTTGGAGTGTCTATTTATTAAACCAATCTCCTTTGTTGTATTAACTCAAATTTTTTATTTCAATTAACTCAAATTTTTAAGGCAACCAGGTAACTTACTTTTTTAAGTTAATCCAACTTTTTTTTTTTACAGTGAGTGAAAACAAATGTTTATTTTGTCCCTCTGCCAATGTGGTGACTTTCTGTGTGTTGCAGCATTCATTAAAACATGTTTATGTCATATTATACCAACAGAATATGGCAGATGTTTATGAGAGGGCGTTTAAGCTTAAGTCACATTTAAATCAGCTGATTTCTGTGTCACAATTTATTTCACTCGATCTGTTTCCTAGTCACATTTAGGTTTTAGCCATACTTTATAGCTTTTCCACCTCCACCTATGAATTTGCAAGGTTTCCATCCATGTTTTTATGCACATTTTAATTGTATGCATAAAAACAGCTAGATGGATACATGACTATTGTTATGTTGAGAATTTATATTATGCTACTTTAATTTAATTTTCATATTTTTCATGTTGAAAAAAACATTTTATGATATGATCCAATAAAAAAATATTCGAAACAATTCAAGTTCCTACTGTTGGGTTACGTTTGAAACACTGTTAATTTACTTTTTTTTTTTTTTGCAAAAATAAAGGCCAAAATATGTTTGCAGTTACATGTTAACAAGGTCATACTCAGGCAAATTTAGGTTAATAAAAAAAAAAACAAGAGTAACAAAAAAATCAGCCTTGTATATTGTTGTTACTTTCGGCCCAACTGACGGGGTCAAAAGTAACATGAGCAGTCTTAAGTTCAAAGTGAAATTATACTGAAGCCGTTGATAGACTACACTTGTGAGTGACTGACCACAGCAAAAAATATATCTCTGTCTAAACCATCATCTTTTAAAATTGTTTTTCTGAAAAATGGTACTTTCGCCCCTGCTCTCCCCCTACTTATGACTGCTCCTCTTTTAAAAGCCAAAACTATAATTTGCCTAATTTGCATAAATAGCATCAATATTTTTGAATTTGTACATTTTAAATCCATTTATCTCATATAACAGGTTAATTTGGTCAGTTTTTAGGAGTTCAAAGCTACACGCATGGACTAAAAGCCACAAAAATCCATGATGTTTAGATCTCATGCAGTCTTGGAGAAATGTATATGCATTTTTTTTTTTTAGCTCACAGAATGTTTTCTGTTGAAAAGTAAAGTGCATCAAATGTATAATACTTTCCCGGTTTTAGCACTGAGCAAAGTGATATGCAGACTGTGAATGGTTCCCTTGGCCTTCAGTAATGTTCTCCCTTAGTCCAAATAACTACAATTCATTTCTTGCGAAAGCTACTTCAAGTACAGAAATAGCAATCAATAAGTCAGTCAATGCTGTGAAATTGAACCAAGCTATATTTTTAATCAAGGGATTGTGACAGGATCGTAAGTCAATAGCGGCTCGGCTCTCCCTCCTCCCTTGATTGAAACGCGGCCTCATAGTTTCCAATTTCATGCTATTGACTGTTGCTGTGCCTTCACACTCCTTTACTTCAATACAATCAGATGGACAATAGAGCAATATGTGCATACACTGTCTATTTTCTGCTAGCTGCAAACACAAACTCACATCATGCATGCAAACAAGCACGCACACACACAGTTTCACGATAAGCTTCTTGGTTTAAATGAGCTCACAGGTGCGCCTTGAGGCTGACTCGAAAAAATGTGTGGGGTAATTGAATCAATACAGCACAAAAATCATATTTTCTCTCACAGCAATGCTTTGCTTTTATGTCACATTACAGTGTCATTATGCAACAACAAATGCTTCTCTTGAGTCACAGGGGAATGTTTATTGTTGCATGCATTATAAATATCTTAAATGCCCTACTTTATGCATGCAAACACTGAGATCATCAAATTGTCACAGGGAAATTAATAATTCAAATAACAGGAATATGAATATATCAGGTAACAGTTTTGCTGATCTTCTTGAAATTTATTTATTTTTCTCACTTTTAATTAGTATAAGATGGTTTCCGATTTTTGGTGGGGAAGAAAGTGTTGCCTGCTCTGAGAATTAGCAAATGAAAATAGGCATCGTGTCAAATCTTTTGAGAGTACATAAACAAAATGAATGTTTTGGCTGAAGATTCTGTGCAACTAACAGTAATTAGTGCAGTAAGAAAGCTCTAACAAACACGAGTGCATTCATTATGTCAGTTAAAGACCCCATGAAACGCTTTAATGAACATCACTTACTTTTCTGTTGAGGTGAATCTCACAAAATCTGTCAAAAAATTTCCTCGTCAAATTTTACATATTTTATAAATAAGACTATTTATGTCAGAGAATTTAAATGTGAATCGAGCATTGCAGGGATGTATTATACTTCCCTATTATGTATGTCTGAATTCACATTACTCGTAAAAGAGTTGGCAAAAAGTACCAGAGATTCTGAGGTGTGCATATGATGTGAATTTGTGAATGGAAGTGTAGCGATGTAACTGATGCTATAGGTCACATGATAATGACAACATAGTACGTTCCTTAAACTTATATTTCATGAGATCAAAGAAAAACAAAAGTTTCTGCAGTATTAAGAAATTTATATTTCTGGGATATTATAGGTGTACTATAAGGCTGCAGTATAATTCAATAAAATACACATTTGATACAATTGGGACTCTAAAGTCAACACAAATACCAAGTTTATACAACAGAATGCATGATAAAAAATAATGCAGTAGAGCCTGTCAGCAGAGCTCTTCCGATTTTAACTAGAGTGAAGTGTGTCCAGGGTGTAGACTGTCCTAACAGTGGCCAGAGGGCCGTTTTACAACCGGGGTGCAAAAGAGAAAAGTTTCTGGACCTACTGTAGGGTGACAAGTGATTTTCTCCTTGTGTTAGAAATGAGTAAATCAGCCAAAAGCATCCAACCGCGCTGGTCCGGTGGGCGAAGAACTGGCCTGTTGATGGGCCATTAACTGTGTTGTAAGCCAGAGCTGATGTCGGGGATGTTTTCTCAGCAGATCCCTGAGAGAGACGGTCTGCCGAGGTGAGATGTCAGGGAAAACAAGCATGCATCATGAGCAGATTTATGAATGTAATTTATGGGAGTCAAAAAATACACGGTACAAGAAAATACCACCTAGACTATTAAATACAGGCTAAAACTAGGATAAAAGTGTTTGTGCTGAGCACAATGTGTTTTGGCAGTGAAATATTGGCTGCTATTTTTATGGCATTTAAAAAAAATAAAAATAATTATGATACAGTGTTTTTTAATATTAAGTATTTGTTACAGTATACAGTAATAAAAATACTTACAAATCATTAACAAACTATTAGTTTATAAATAAATAATAGTTAATATATTGTACATTGTTAATATAATGGGCTATAAATAGTGAGTTCTTCATAAATTTTTGCTGTAATTAACCAAATTATTATTGTTTAATTATATGTAAAGAGTTAGATAATGTTTTTAATGCTTTGTTTACAACTTATTAACCTTAAAGGGTTAGTTCACCCAAAAATTTAAATTCAGTAATTACTCACCCTCATGTTGTTCCAACCCCGTAAGACTTTCGTTCATCTTCGGAACACGAATGAATATATTTTTGATTAAATCTGAGAGCTGGATCACTCCTCCATAGGCTTCTGAGGGACTAAAACTTGTTCTCCCGAAAAGTTATTAAAGACATTGTTAAAATAGTCCAAGTGACTACAGTGGCTCAATCTTCAGTTTATCAAGCGACGAGAATACTTTTTAACTACCACCTACGACTAACTAGAATACCATCTAACTATGACTTTTTCCTCAATAAACTCCTAATTACTGCTTGTTAATAGTTAGTAAGGTAGTTGTTAAGTTTAGGTATTGGGGAGGATTAAGGAATGTAGCATGCAGAATGCAGGCATGTGCTTTAGTCATAGTTGTTTAGCTTTAATTTATTTTATTTAAGTTAGTTGCCAGGGCACTGTTTCTAGGTTTTTCATCTTCTATATATATATTAGCTTCATTTTAATTAACGAAAGCGATTGTTGTAAAAATATTTTTTTGTTTTAACAACACTGGTAAGATAAACAGTCACCACTGTAAAATGTGAGTCCTTAAAAGCAGTTTTTGCCGCTCTCGATGTTGTATGACAGGCCAATGAAGAGCGTCTGAACACCCTCTTCTCCGTCTGTCAGTTTTCCCCCCCAATTTTTTACAAATATGTCTGACTTAACAAGCTCTCGCTGACTCCAAGGAAAGCCTTCACAGGTGAGACAATAGATTTTTTTTTTCAATTCTTGCCATGTAGTGCTTTGATGGAGAGTTGGGAGGTCTTGTTTACACAAAATGAGTCGTATTGATCTATGTTTTGGCATGATTTGAGGGAACAGCCTTGTATTTCTCATTCTCTCTTGTCTCTGAGTCTACTGAAATAAGTTCAAACCTCTGTCAGCGATGCAGTTTTCCTGGTATGAACTAATGACAAAAACAAACATTTATTATATAAAATAATACGATTTTTAAATTAGTGCCACACGCTTTTGTTTTGCATGATATTAAAGCATCAAAACATTGTTAATCTAAACAATACATTTCTTTTTACCATCTGTTTTGGTCCCGATTGATTTTAGCACAATTGCATTTTTCTGTTCTCCCTTTTCAATCTCTTGTCTTTTAAGTCCACCTGAAGTGTTTGTACATTTTGAAGTTCTGCAGCTCTCGCTCACCTGTTCTGGTCCCAACACTAAAGTCTATAGACTTATCCCTGTGTAGCGGCCTGGGAAAAGGTCAGTCTTATTTTTCCGCCTGCCGTGGGCCACTGTGACGGGGCACATCGTGTGAAGTCCGGCATCCATGAAAGGTCTGGCCGTAAATCTCTGCCACTGCACATGGATGAAATGTGTAGATTCAATACCTTTTAGGTTTATGTTGATTTTGGAGTTTTTTGCTTTTTGCCTGGCACTGGTCAGAGAATCACAGTAAATACATTTATGGGTAACATTTTACAATATGTAGTCTCATTTTTGTTAACATTATAATGCATTAGTAAACATGAACTAATGTATATTTTATAGCATTTATTAACCTTTTATTAAAGTTAATGGTACAATATGTAAGATTTTTGTTATAAAATTTCAAAAACCACTTGCAAAGTGTGATATATTTCATGCAGTTGTATACTTACATTATCTCAAAAGTTTCCAAGGATTTGTTAATCCAAATAAATTCCGGTTTTAAATAATGGCTCGTTTCTTGTCATTGTCGCAAATCAATGACACAATATCCACGCTATCCTCGGTTTCCGCTTGTAGAAACCATTGAAGCCAAGCCAGATCTGAAATGTCAAACACACTTGGCATATATTGAATTTGTACCGCATACTAAATTACTATAATTTCTCTGTTTACCTTGGTGCTGAGCAGTGTTTTTAGTTAGTACAGGGTGAGTGAGTTCATCTCTGCTATGTGCTCAAGACATTATCTAAATAAAATAAGAACATAGCTGAGTGAGATTCTTCTTCTGTTAGACAACCACTGGCATTGAGCTGCAAATTTTTTATATTTGTTTAAAAATGATGAATTCATTTATTTTAGCATGGGAATAAAACCCAATTCATTCTGGATTAAAAATATTGGTAACAATAAGGTCTCATTTGTTAACATTAGCTAATGCATGACCTTCTCTCTCTATCTCTCTCTCTCTCTCTCTCTCTCTCTCTCTCTCTCTCTCTCTCTCTCTCTCTCTCTCTCTCTCTCTCTCTCGCTCCCCCCCCCCCCCCATCCCCATCGTGAGCAGATACACACCCCCTATTGCTGATTGGCTACAAGAGTGTTTTGGTGCTCCATGGATAGGTCCGATCCAATTAGTTTTTTCTTTGTGTTTCTCAGAAATCGCTTACGGCACCTTTAACTAATGTTAATTGATAAAACTTTTGAACTTAAAAATGTTTTATTAAATTTTGAGATTAACGTTAACTAAGATTAGTAAATGGTGTGAACGTTAACAAATGAAACCCTGAATAATATGTCTTGTCCAACAAGGACTATGTTTCTAATGCTGCATAAAAACATGCAATCGATCTAATTACCTAATGCCGACAGTGAAACTTTATTTACTTGACATTACATTATTCACAATACATTATATGCCGTGAATGCATTGATAAATTGTAATTGTTGTTTTGTGTGACACCGTCATCTTGACTTACACTTTTTGCAATGTAAATGCATTGTGTCGTGTCATATACAAGTTTGAGTTTAAGTTACAAATGATGTCAGATGCCCGCTAGTGAAGGGCCTTTTATAAATATTTCCCCATCATCTCTCATCAGACATCATTAAGTATTGGGGGTGAATCGTCTAACCGATGGGCGCCATTCTAAGTAGATTTCCCTTGAGATTGTGCAGTAAAACTCAATAATAAGTGATCACAAAAATTGCATAAAAAATAAAAGCAAAAGGAAAGTGTCCTTGCTCCTGCAGGGTATTTGCTTGCTGGCAGATCAAAGGCGCCAATCGAGCCTTTATTACTTGACCTCCACTTGATGCCTTTCATGTCAGGCAACCGATTTGTCCAGATGCAGACTTCATAAGAACAATTTTCCAGATGCTTCCTTTCTATTCTTCTAAGACGTAATGCAATTTGCTGGTCGGGGGCTGATAGGCATCAACGGCACTAAAATCATAGCTAAATACCAAATGCACTTATTTATCTGCAAACTAAAATATAAACTCATGCAATAAAGCGGTCACATTTAGGAGTAGTGCTGCACAGTTTTGAAGGCATTAAAGGGATAGTTCACCCCACAATGAAAATTCTGTCATTTTTTCACCTTCATGTTGTTTCAAACCCATATGACTGACTTTCCTCCGTGGAACACAACATGGGAATCTGTAAGAATGACACTCGCGGTCACTTTCTTTGTATGGAGAATAAGGTGAAATGAAATGAAATGCTGATAGAAGATGTCAGTAAACCTACATGATGCCTAACATCTCCTTCTGTGATCCAAAGAAACCAGAAAAACACCTTTAAAATATGTCCAAGAGTTAAACATCTTTCCATTTTTTTTTTTTTTCTTTCAGCTGTATTTTAGCTTTGAACAGTCGTGGAACTCATTACAGCACTTCTCATGTTACAGCTTCCAAAGTATGGATGAGTTTGTTTGATTCTTGATTTGTGAATCACAATAATGCAATTGCACTATCTTGGGTGCATGAACGCATAGTTGACATTATATATAGCATTAGTTGCCATGTGCTGGGTTAAGAAGTTTGGAACAGCCATTTACTATTAGTGTTCAGCTCCAACTTTTCAAACAAGACAGAGATGTCTAAACTGCTTTCTGTTAACCCACTGAAATGGGGTTACCTCGGCCTCAGCTGCTGCCTGAAGTTCCTTCTGCGTCTCACTGATTGACTGCATGTGAAGTTTGCCGAGAGGGGAATCACTTTTTACCCACTCGTGAAGTTGATTAAAATTATTAATGCACATTCAGTCACCTCTGTCATTATAAATCAGAATGTCTCTGATCCTTGCACTGTCGGTCGTCTGTCACAGTTCTGTATTAGTGCATCTATCACAAAAAAACACATACGTTACCTTACTGAGACTCTTCGGGATAGCAGTACGATTACAAGGAGAAAAAATTGAGACTTGCTTAAAGCTCCTGCTTCAGAGAAAAGCGTCTGCCATATGTAAATTCTTTAGGATGATTTATACATTTTATCATAACTGAGAACTACTGTATGAAGGTTCAGGCTTTGAACATGTTGATTGTCCTCTGAGTCTGTTGTCTCACATAGTCGCATTTCTCCAATATTTATTTTTCATTTCTGTTTTTTATTTATTCTATGTATAATCTAATTCTAAGCAATTGTTGAATAAACACCTTGGTAGGAACATCTAGCATTCTAGCTGAGAAATATAAAGAAACCTCTGAACAATAAAATTTTCCCTTGGGTTTAAATGCATTTTGATTTATGTCTGGATTTGCTAAAAAGCAAGATGTTAACTAAAGCATATTCTCATTCAGCCTCAGATGATTTTGTTCTTGTTTTTTTCCCCTCAGTGTGACGATAGCAAGCAATTCGGGAAGATGCCTAAAGGGCTGCTTGTTTAGTTGGCAAATTTACATCTTCATAGAAATGGTTCCAGTGCGGAGAACTTGAGATCCTTGTTCAGTATATTGAAGATGTTGAGGCCCATTTGAAAATCGGTTTAGAACATTTTGGACTTTTGAGTCATTATAAACTAAACATCATTTAGGAAGGCAATGAAGAAAGGTAGAGAATTACAGTAGTAAGAGAATGAGCAGTTTCATAAGAAGCAGTTTTATCTCATTTTAATCTTGCGCTGTGAATAGTTTCTCATGAGGCTTATGTTTCTGCAGGACAATTCTCTGTCTAGGCAACAGATTCAGAACTTAATATCACAGACTTCCTGGACATGTAACCAGTGTTATTTTAGTATCATTGAGATATTATCGTATTTTTATTCATATTTCTACTAATAATATTTCTAAGTAACTTTGCACCTACCTCACAGTATGTATTAGTAGCATGCTAACTCTTTATTTTAATGCTCCCTAACAGACATTTACTGACTAGAAGTAACTTTGTTAGGGTTTATAATTTGACCTGCACTTGCAGTCTACTAATACTCTAATTAGAGTTAGTTGACGATCTTTGAGAGCATGCTGAAATTAAAACATGTAGAATAAACATGTATTGCAGGTGTGATTTTCCCACCAAAGTTTTAAATATGAGATGATCATGATTTCCTGTGCAGCTGACTGATCGTATACCCTTTTTTTTCTTTCATTACCCTTTTTTTTCGTTCATTTTCCAGCTGTTGTTGATTTAATTTGCTCTGAGACTGGAAAGAGGAAAATTGCGTGTCAAGCTGTAAACCGCAAAACTCCATTTAAATACTTCCAGCCATCAATTCATGTTTAATAAAAAACATTTTCACAGAGACCAGCTAATTTAGCTGGAAATGTGTGAATTAACCCATGTGACTGACACTGTTTAACAGTTCACTTGCAGAAAAGAACACGTGCATGCACTGACAGCTTGATAATGATAGATTAAACTGTATTATTTGGTCAGTAAACCTCCAAGTAACACACTAAATGAAATTTCACCGGCAACAGAACAAACATGGCCATGGACAGGTTGGGCTGTTGGAAGTACTTAATGTATATTTGACTATATAAGCCTTGAATGTTGAAAGTATTGAAAGTGACAGTCTGTGAGAGCCAAGACCATTGCCATGGTTACATGAACAATGAGTGCTTTCTGCTCAAGGAGAGACACACAATGTCTACATGGAGAAAGTTCTGCTCTCCCTGACGATACGATCTCAAGGGCTTCACACAGCCTGGATAATTAAAAGCATGAAGAGACACTTACTATGTGTTAATTGTTCCTCATATCCATATGTTCCATGTGAACTGCTACCAATATGAACTTTCTCTTTCAAGCTCAGAATGATGAGATATTCCTAGAACTGTAAAGTAAATTCACTGAATATCATAATGGCGTTCTAGAAACTTTTTTAGAGGACATTACAAAAGAGATTGTTATTAATGTACTTTCATATCATATCATAAAGTGTCTCTGACTACGTCAAAGGGGCCATGACATGGATTTTTTAAATGTATTATTTTTTTCCCCTGAGGTTTACTTATTAATGTTAATAAAGTGTTATGCACAAAAATACAAATATACAGTATATGTGGAAAATGATTGTGTATCTCTCATTCTGACCCTCTGTCTGTTTTTCCCCCTTTAAGGCTTGCCAGTAAACGGCCACTGTTGTGATTGGCTGACGTCATTGCGTGGGAGACCGTATTAACGCCCAGTCGTGAGTAAGTGTTTTGAAAACATTATCTATATAAATCCGTCATTTACAGACGAAGCATTATGATATCATATACTTACTGTTTGCTGTCAGATGCAATACAGTTGGCTGCTTCAACTTTCGTCAAAAGTTTCTTTGTGAACTCTCCATTAGACTGTGCCTCCATTACAAAATAAAAATGCTCCAAACAGACATATAATCCTCAGACGCTATCTGGGACGGCATTGAAATAAACCAGCCACTTGTTTCTGATGCTTGGATCCTTCTGAAGTCTGTACAGAGATGCGAACGAGCTGTTTAAACGAATGTTCTTTCACGCTTCTGTTTGTCCTGTCGTCAGCAGACTCAACCGTATGGAGTATGTCAGAAACTGAACGTGCGTCTGTATACTGTATCCAGTGTAGACAGCATCCGTGATTGTAATTGGCTGCTCGCACACATCCAGTATAAACAAATATCAGCAGTTAAGGGACTGAATGCCAGTGGGCGGGGCCTATGATGCGATGATGTCTTGCTCTGGAGGCAGGAATATGAAAATGCATTTGCACATGTGTATTCTGAGCTTGATTAAACAAATGCTTTGTTTATAATGAGGATGTTTTAAGAGTTTTAAGCTGATGTTTTAATGGCACAAAAACCAAAGATCAAATTCCATTCCTCGGGTCATGGTTTCATTGTTTAGTTAAAAAAACAAATCAAAAACTAAAAAATGTCTTTTATTCCATGCCTGTGTAGCTTTGAGCTCATTTGCTTTTCTCATAAAACAGCATTATCTAAAAAATGTATTTCATAATAGACTTACTCTGAAAACAAAGTAAAATCTATTCTGTTGCATTGCTTTTGCAGTATGTGTAAAGGGAAAGACATTTCATGTCGCACATGATTATGATCAATGCAACTGTGTTTGAGTTCACAGTCAGCGTATGTAAACAGTTTCATCTGAACACCATTTAGTGTCATCACGGATATTCTGTCTGGAAGGAGACACATCACTGGAAATGAGCACAGCTGAAAAAGAGCAAGAAACTTCATTTCATTTACGTATCTGATGCATTTTCCTTTCAGTTATGTTTTTTTTTTTTTTACCCCATATGCACATACCTATGACAAATTAGACTGCAGAAGTACCATAGTTGAACAGTAAAGATGGATATAAGGGGAGCAGATATCACTTTCAAATAAGACTAGAGATGGTGTAATGATAAATGTCTGTCTACTGATCAGCGCATGGGGAGGAGAGATGCAAACATGAGAACTGTTGCGACAATTATTCAATTAGATGGCCTGACATCTCTCACACTGCTTTCAGGCGTAGCCTGTTTACGCGGCCTGCTGTGACTCCAAGGTCAGAGCAACCAAAGACAAACTTCATCTCCAATTTACACCGATGCTAATGTTTCAAAACACATTCCAGCTTCCTATGTAGGCTGCACTTTAGGGCGTTAGTGCCCCTGGTGCGAAGGCCATTCTAAAATTATGCAGTTACCTCATTTTTGTCAAATTCTTAGGCAGAATCACAGGTATGCTTTGCATAGTCAAACCAAAATTTATTCAGACAACATTTCTTACATTATCACAGTTTATTTGCTATAGTTTAGAAAATTGTAATAAAATATGACAAGATCTCAGAGTGATCAAATCAGTTGATATTTCTCTGGTTTTGGCCTCCTTCTGTTAGATTGTCTCACAAATGAATTAGGTTGAAAAGCGGTCAGCTGTTAAATTTAAGTACACCATTAGATAATACCAATTCAGCTCAACCAATTACCAAGCTGGTAGTCCACTGTATGAATAATTTTGGAGTATAGTATGTCACAGTTTACTTTTATCTTGGTTTCTCACTTACATAAATGAACTATGTGTCCTGCACCCACTAGTAAAAAAAATTTGTTTTAATTAAACATGAACAATTTAATCCTAAATTTGCCTGTGGTGTTTTTGTTTTGCTATATGTTGCATTGTTAGCTTAGCAGTTGCACTGAACTCTAAATCGAGTCTTTTGTGTGGAACACTATTCGGTTGCTACCTATGTAGGGACCCGGGAGTCACTGATAAGGCTTCGTGTCAGTGATCATGTTATTATGTAGGCATGTAGACAGCAATGCAGCCCAGTTTTGGATCAGAGCTAATGTAACACCTTCTGTACTTGTTATTTGAGGAAACCTTGAAAGAGTTTTATGTAGAATATTGCAAAGTTTACATTAAAGAAGTTTTGTGATGTGTAATTCATTACAGCACTGTGCCATCATTCACTGCAGTGTGAGATAACGCTTATCCTGAGGCATCTGTGCACGGACTGATGGAACATGCTCAGTGGTGAAATAGATTAACAATTAATTTGCATTAATAATTAAAACACAATTAAACAGGGAACTGTACATGTCATTGGTTATAGAGTTCGTTGATTTTTCAAAGTCCAGCTGAACACCTCAAGAGGGATTGGATACAAACCAGTGTTTTTTTTATATAGCTTTAGAGAATGAGAAATTATTTGAAAAATGTTTCCTTGGCAACTAGCTGAAATAATATATATATTTTCTTCCTTTATTTGTATGTATGGGTTTCGTTTTAGATAATACTAATCCTGATACAAACATAGAGTTGGACTATAACACCCCACGTCCCTTTTCCAGGTCAAAATGCTTGTTTTGAATAAAATAATAATAATAATTGACATGGTTTTGATCTGCATTCAGCTGGAACACAAATTAAAAGCCAACAAAATTGGAAACAAGTGATTTCCATACATTTCCATAACATTTCAGGCTCTTTAAACAGCTTTGAGTTTCAAGATGGACATTACATTAATAATTTTACACAATCTGCCTCCCAATTTTCCCACTTCTACGATGCTTTACAATTATGTATTTTCCTAGTGATGGGAAGTATTGTATACAAACACAATGTAAATGTTCAGGTTGATACCACAAACCCCTCTGTTGCATATTGTATGTGATTGCATGTAAGTGTTTTTCTAAATTCATGATGTTTAAATATCCATTTTACATCTCGTTTCACATCTTGTTCCAAATGTAAAATGTTTTGCGTGTCAAACTTTTCTCCTGTAGCGCAAGTGGTTGTGAATAATATTTGTTCAAAAAGCTTGCTAGTATACGCATTTCAATAATCCACCCATGCACCATGGCATACTATTTTCAACATACTTGAGATCATTTATCCCTATCTCACAATCAATATAGTAGCATGTGGATTCTCTTTGGGTTCTCTCCGCAGAAACTAAAGAGGGAAAGAAAAGCAATTGGAAAAAAACAAATGAGATGAATCCAGCAGTTCTTTATTGTCCGGCGAGAGGTCATCTTTACCCTTACTGACATTTACTTAATGAGAGTAGACATGCCGGAGAGCAGATCTATTTTCCAGCAGTCATGTGTGGAGGAGGTGAGAATCGTTGTCTATATCCTGCCACTATAATAATGGACAGACAAGAAACCATTTTTAACTAAAAGTTCATTGACAGTATGTAGTCGTATTGATGTTTCCCTGTGTATCGGTTCCTTATCAATTCCTTTTGTCACATCTGAGATGTTCTTGTTGTATATCAAAGGGATCTAGTCATTACAAGAAATTATACAATGTTATTTTGCACAGCAATTTCTTTGTCTTGCAGAAAATGTAGTTAAGTACATCATGCATATACTGCTATACCAACCCGATCTCACGGCAATTCATACACATTTTACGAGGTGGCTAGTTCGTATGAACCCGTACGAATGAGCTAACTTCAAAATGAAAATTCTGTCATCATTTACTCACCTTCAAGTTGTTTCAAACCTGTATGAATCTCTTTCTTCTGCAGAAGATAAGAAGATAAGAGGAATGGGGGGGTCTATGCTAATAGGGCACAGTCTATCAACCGTTGTGGGCGGGGCCTCAAGACACTGCTTATGATTTATGGGGATTAAAAAAAGAGGAGTGGGTGATTTTAACATTATAGGGTGGTTGTGCATGCCGTTGAGACACAAATTTATGTTCAAAAGGTCCCTTTTAAGCAAGTAAATTTAACCACTCTCATGTCAGTTTTTTGCCCATCTGTCCATTATCCTTTGACTTTAGGGTGCATAAATGATTACAGAATTTTTATTCTGGGGTAAAATATTCCTTTAATAATGTATTAATTCATTTACATGTTTATGGAGCAGTTTTTTTTTTTTTTCATCAACACACATTTGTTAGTAGGTGCATTTTATCATTCTGAAATAGAGGCTGACTACAATATATTTCTTAAGCCCTATTCGCACGGGATTAGTACTATATGGGGACCTCTAGTCATTTGTAATAATTGCGGAGGTTGTCTGTGATCTTAATCCCGTGCGAATCGGCCATGTCTGTAATTTGTAAAGTAAAAATTCCCCCGCAAACGACCTACCATATTTCGCTGAACACCGATGTCCAGTGATAATATTAGTCCTGTGCGAATCGGCATCTCTGTGATTTTGGCGGATCGAATATAATTTTTTAAAGGTTTTTGTTTCATGCGCGCCTTTTTATCCATTTTTCGCGAAGAATGAGGCTGCGCTGGAGTGTTTTGATTTATTTTGGGTGCTGGGTCATATCGCTATACACCATACAGCTATACAATTTTCTGAAAGAGAAAGCTGAAAATCATCAGAAGAGCAAAAGCAAAAATAATGATTAGATGGAGATGAATGAATGACATATAGCAGCATGCGGTAAAGAACATTCTTCTGGTCATGATATCATACAGATAGACCAATAATAACGGCAAGACATTTCCAAGCAATAGCCTCGCCGTCATATCCGGGAGATAAGTCAGTAAATTTGAGGATAATCACAGGCTCCGGCTATCCCGTGCGAATGCGCCACACGAAATTCAGATGTGGGGGGGTAATTTAAAAATCACACGAGGTCCCCAGATAGTACTAATCCCGTGCGAATATAGTCATCCTATGCTTTTGACCTCATAATAGGCCAAACATGCAAGAACCACAATCATCAAAGAACAATGAGACTTATAAACTACAGAAACAGACATTTATAAGCCTAGTCCAAGACTAAAATGCATGTTTGAGCAGACTTAACTGAAAGCAACTTGCTCTGACATTTCTTAAAATATGTCAGTGCCATTGTTTTGTCTCAAAATGCACACCAGTGATGGTTTTATTTTTAAAGACATGTTTTAAAAATCCACTTAAATGTTTAAATTTAACTAAGACCTCCTGGCTTAATCCAAGCCCTGTCTGTAAAACCAGACCTTAAATATTCAGACCTTATAGTGTCTCTTATCACTATAAAAATCCTTCTTTTTGTACCTTGTATACACTTTCCAAAAATGCAGTTTTTATGGATGGTCAGCTCCTCAGATTAATATTATTCTTCAAACCGCTGATCAACATCCTGATCACCGCCTGAGTGAATTAATTTCATATGCCAAAATAAATAAATTCGATGGTCATAGTATAAAACATGTCCAAATAAAGCTAACTGCCATCAGGAACAGCATTAGTTGGTATGGATGAAGAAACCCAAGTGATGATAGACAGCTGTGAAAGAGTTTGATGTAAAATTCATTGTGGCCTTCTTTCCAAATGATTCCCTATACATTTTTTTTATGTTCTGTTACATGTAAAATAAAAATTGAAATCCCTAAGCATTGTGCATTTTGTCTATAATGGACTGACACCAAACCCATGAGTCACAGAAATATTTTATCAATCGTTTGCTTGTTTTCAGCGTTCTGTGTTTTAGGACATGCCTATATAAATACAAATTTTGCCCATGGTGCAGAGCTTTGAAAGATATCATGCATACTATATTCCTAAATTCCCTGTTTTCTCAGAAAGAACTTCTTTCAGATACAAGGCATGCTGGGATTCATTATGCAAAAGAATATGTATATCCACTCCCCCATGTGCTGAGACGAGTGACCGCAGGCACTTTATGAGAAGGATACCACAGTTGCATTACCGTCCCTCCTCCACTTTAATATTCAAGAGACTGTTAAATAACAAGGCGCTGCATATATTTCCTCATATTTCCTTGCCCCAGAATACATTTCTCCTCAACCTGCTGTCTGCAGATGAGAGATTGATGGACACGCAGAATAGCTTTTCACGGTTGCTGTATCAATTAGAATATATGCAGGAGACAGACCTGATCTGTGAGTGGCGACATGCTGTCAGGCGTAAGTAAAGCTGTCGTTTAGCGGCCCGGCCCAGAATGACACGGGCTGCCTGAGAGAGGACGCAATGCTTTTGAGAGCAAATATTGATCTGAAACACATCTTTTAGTCTCGTTATTGTTTTGTATTCTAATTCTCTTTCAAATAAATTACCATAAACTTCATAACATTCATAGTTATGCTAAAAGTCAGACAAAATTGCCACTTTGTTGATGGCATGAAAACTATGGTTGCAATGGTCATTTTCAAAGGGGATTTAGAATAGCATTCCAAGTTCTGGCATGAAACTCTAGATAGCACAGGCTGATTGGTCCTTAACTCATTGGTGGTGATCACATCTTTATTTACATATTGCAGCTGATTGGTTGCTGTTGCATTAGCGGCCAATGAGCTGCGGCTCAATATTCAAATACTGGTAGTGCTGCTGTTAGCAGTCTGCAGGGCGCTTTCAGAAACCCTCCACCTTCCCCAGCTCCACCTGTATAGATCTGCTACTGGGATGTGTTATTTAATGTATGTTTCATATGCAGTAGAAGCATGTCTTACATGCTCACAGCTATGTCTGTGAATGTATTGGCAGTAGCAATTCTCATACTTGCTCTGCAGCAGCAGCGTAGCACATCTATTCCGCCTAGACCAAATACATTAACATTGCCATATCCATTACCATGCCAATCTCTCAGAGAGTTGTTATGGCAGAAATATAATATAAATAACTGGATACTTGAGCTGTTTTTGTGAAGATTTTTTTTTATTTTTTTTAAGTCTGATTACTTAATACATTAATAGCACAAGACATATGTTAAGAAAGCTAGACGATGAGTTAGGTGCAAGAACTTTAGTACTCTAGCTTTAGGGTGAAAATGATAACTGCGTTGGGCTGAAACTAAAAACCGCTTGTGTCGCGCCTGGTGCCGCATTGCGCTGAGTGTATGATAGGACCCTTTGTGTGAACAATAATACAACAGCACTTCACTAAAAAGAGTCTTTCAGTCATTTCACTGTGGAAAGATTCAATTGAAGAGATGTCATCACACTCATGTCTTTGAAAGTTATAATAAAGTCATCATTGATTTAACAGGGGTAACAGTCATGAAAGGGCTGTTATTTTTATTTTTGGCATCTCTAGCTGCTTCGCTGGTCGTATGACAACACTCCTGTGGAATTTCTATCGCAAGCAAATTAAATCTTACATTGCTGGATGTGTTTGAACATTCTCCTCTCCTCACACTCCTTTTAGCCTGACAACACTTCTCTCCCCTTTCATTTTCTCCACCGTGTGATCAAATTGCTTTTGATGTGACATCATTCTTTCCCAGTGTTATTTACCCGAGTGTCAGCCGGGTCTCGGCAGACATCCTCACGATGCTCTTAGTGCAAAGTCTTCGGGAAAATGTTTTCCCGATTGATGTTGTGCGTCTCTGACTGTGGTCACACACAGGAGAGACTCCCATTCAGAACCCCCCCTGTGAGGGATTGGTCTCAGACTTCAGTCTTTGCTTATGATGGAACCATTGCAAAGATAATCTACAATCTTTATTTATCACCACACAAGCATGTAGAATTTATTTCAAAGATAAAATATGCTATTTATTATGTAGAATTTATGTGCAGAATTCAAATATGACAATTTAAACAACCGATTGACTGTTTCCAAGATATTTAAGTTGTTTTTATATTTTACGTCTATGCATATTGTGTAGATATCCCCTGTCCTGTATGTACACTTTGCATACACTTTCAACACTTTAATGTTTAGGTAACACTTTAAAAATTAGCAGTTCAGTTTAGTCCTATTCAGTGTCTGCTTTTTGGCTTCTTTAAATGTGAATAAAAGACTAAATTAAATCTGTTCATCATATAAAGCGATTGAGTCTCTTCAGAGAAAATTTGGACTAAACCGCTCAATTCAAATGGATTAGTTTCATGATCTCTCTATCTTTTTGTCGCGTCAAAGTGGTAGTTGCGTATCTGTCAATGAAAGAACAGAAAGCTCTCAGAATTCATCAAAAATATCTTCATTTGTGTTCCGAAGATGAACGAAAAATCTTATGGGTTTGGAACGACATGAGGGTGCACTCAAAAAAAAAAAGCTCTTTAACTGAACATGATTCATTCATGGACAGTGGTTCCATGTGATTAAAATAAGTAATCTTGACAAAACAGGAACAAATAAAAAACAGTAAAATCAACCAGGTAAATCCAACTACAACCAATGGTGTTCATTTAACTTGAAAGAATGATTTTAATTGAACTTGAATGAATGGTTTTAGTTCAACTTGAATTAATGGTTGTAGTTTACTTGAAATAATGTTTTTTTAGTTTACTTGAATTGTTTAAGTGATGACGTCATGTGCAAACAATATTCTCCTGTGTTTGCTTATTATAAATGATTTACGAATTTAATTGAATCACAAAGTCTTATGGTTTCACAATGTCACTATGCTATATTATAATTTTTAAATGCAGTAAAAGACAGAACAACCCAATGCAAAAATTGTAAAAGGTATATTTGACCTTTGTGGTGGTTGATTTGACAGACACAAAATAGGCCTAAATTTAAAATGGGGTATAATACATTGTAATTTTAAAAGAATAAAACAACAATAAAAACAAAACAGTAGTTCCATTACGCTTAAAATAATATAATTCAGTCAAGAAATTCAATAATTTATTTTACTTAGAAATTATCAAGTCAAATGAAAGTTGCCCTTTTTGATTGAGTTATTTGATTGAAACATGTTCTTTCAAAATGATAACATGGAGTTAAACCAAAGAGTAACCGTTTCAAGTTATTTTTAAATGATGCAATCGTGTTTGAAAGAGAAACCTGATAAAATGATGTTAAATGAAAATGAACTGTTCATATAAAGTGAACAGCATTAAAAATAAATTTTTTGAGTGAGAGTAATTCATAACAGAATTTTCTTTTTTGTGTGAACTATCCCTTTAAGTAAATGACTAACATTTATGCACACTATAGCAGGACAGCTAATGCCGAGTTCAGACTGCACGATTTTAGCCCCGATTTTGGCTCGGCGACAGGTTTTGAGAAATCGCCGACAAATGCCCGAAATCACAGGCAAATCGGTGCTCGTTCACGCGAGTGACAATCATGCAGTGTGAATGAGCAAAGACGCGATCTGAGAGAATCACCGACGAGTCGCCGACGCCCGTGAGATATTTGGCATGCTAAATATCTGGACCTGTCGGCGATTCAAAATCCTGCTGTGTGAAAGTGTTCTGACTGAAAACTACATCGGCGATGACCGACAGCCAATGAGAGAGCAAGAGCGGGGAGTTCGGGGAGGAGTTATAGACCAGAATATCTGTATTTTAATAGATATATTTACAATTATATCAAACAGAAACAAAGTAGCCTACATATTGCTTGACCAGCAGCACATTGCAAAATTATTTCTTTACCCTCAGCTCTCTTTGTTGAACACACAATCCTTGCTCAGAGCTCAGCAAGTTGATCTCGTCTCCCCAACAATTTCTTCCTGCATAATCTTATTTTTTTTTTCTCCTTTTCGCTGCAAATCAGCTCACAGATTGGGATCGCAAGCTTCTTGCAGGCTATAATTTTTTATAACAATTTGAGTCTCGCGCGAGAACTCTGGTCTCACGCACGCGTGATCTTGCGTTATTTTCTTATCACTTCTCGCGTGTGTTTGGTTGTGAAACGTAGTTTGCGTGCCAAACAGTTGTCGGCGATTCTTCCTCTTGTAAAATCATGCAGTGTGAAACCACCTGTCGCCGATCCATCGTTCAGTGTGAACACCGCAGCGACTGAATGCTGGCCAAGATAGTCATGCAGTGTGAAAAGAACAGTGACCCGACTACTTTGAAAATCGTGCAGTCTGAACTCGGCATAACAGAAGACACAGCAACATGTTACAGACTGAATAAGCCTGGGTTCTCCCAAGGTTTTTTTTCTCCATTGGGTCACCTGATGGAGTTTTAGGACACCATTAGGTCACTTGATGGAGTTTTTCGGTTCCTTGCCACTGTTGCCTTTGGCTTGCTCAGTTGGGGATATTCAAATTAAATAACCAATCATTAATACCATTGATCAGCCCTACCAAACGTGGATGTTTTTTTTCCAGTAATAAACAAACATTGTTATGTTGTTTTGATTGATACTGTGAAGCTGCTCTGATACAATCTGTATTGTGAAAAGCGCTATATAAATATATTTGACTTGACTTGAATAAGACATTTACAGTCTCTTCACCCGCCTGGCCGACTCACTTTGAGGTCGCCCAGAGTAATAGACCCCACATCAGGGTGAGAATGGAGGAGGGCAGCTGTGGATTTCACGGTAACCTCCCCTTTGCCTTAACCTCGCCCTCAGCCCTGATGTCCAGTATGTGGCGGATCAATAGCTTTCTGCCCTGCCTAGGCATCCACACATCCCACATTAAGCTCAGGGTTAATGACTTGTGACACGTTTAATTCCCAGAATGCACTGCATGTCGCACTTTAACTCTGCCGATAGCTCTCCCGCACGAGGACGGGACCACCATCGAAGATGTGTTCTTTCTAGCTGCGGTTTAGCTGACTCTTCAGACATTAGAAACGGGGCGAGCTCGCTCTTTGTCTAGCCCTCACATTCGTTCCGTCGCTTTGGGATTTCAAAGCATACAGTAATTCAATTTCATCGCAGAGAGCTGCTGTCACACATTTCTTAATGTGTGGGCGTCCAGACCTAGCATATGGATTTGTTTGCTTTAATGTCAAAGCACAAGTTTCCTCTGAGGGTATATTCTAAACACAGGGACATTTGTACTGTTTCCCATTTCATATTGTTTCCTCATTCTCATTAAGTGTCTTTGCATTGCTCCAATTAGTGACAGGATTCTCCCTTAACATGCAAAGGCCTGTTTAAATCTGTACCCAGACGAATGGATGGGAATGTGCTGATTGACTTCATTACTGAAGGGGAAAAAGGCTTACAGCATGTCAAACTCCATTAAAAGAGGTTAAAGAGCAGGTTATGAGCATATGACAACACTTGTTACTGTAAACCTGGTAATAGGGCTATCACAATAATTTGACATGTTTATTAATACATTTTAATTGCTTAAGTCCTAATTTGTCTATAATTGCATTTATTGCAATTCATGTTAAACTATTCACTCTATTATTTTAAGATGACCGTGTTACAGTGTAACCATAGTACTAAGTAATAATAATTAACTAGGTTACGATTAGGGTTTGATTTAGGGTTGCATGGAATTATCCACAATTTATAGTAATTACTATAGTAACTTACTTGTAATGTGTAACAAGGACACTGTAAAATAGTTTTACCAAAACAAAGTGTAACACTATTTTCCTACTGTATGATAATAATTTATTGTTCATTTAGTTCAATAAAAACCTATTTTAAAAAATATATTTCTTTCTATATAAATATTTTTTTCAAGGGAATTTTAGAGGAAACATTTGAGACGTTGTTGATAGATAAGACAATTAAATGAAAAATCTGAGAGCTCCATAAAGTCTCCTGAGCTGTGAAAGAGCAACCTCTGATTAACACTTTTTTTCTCCCGGGAGCCCAAACCAAATTTCACATTTGACATGCAATGAATTAAATCTCTGCAAACAGTTTTTGCGAAAAGCTGAAAGGACATAGTGATGGTAGGATGGGTGATTTGTGGACTCGAGCACAATGACACGTGAAGGAAATGGCCCGGGCTTTTGACGGAAAATAAACATGAGGTGAAAAAGCGTGCTTGACAGATTTCTTGTTAGAATACCAACTTGATCTGACAGTTCAATCAAAATGCTCAGCAATAGTTCATGAGAATAAGCATTATCTCTCACTGTATCCCACGCCTGTATCATGGCCAGACACCTGCAGTGCAGAGGAAAATGAGTCTCCCACCACTAAAGGAAATAAGACGAGCGGGATTTCAGTGTCTGAATATTTGAAGATACGCTTCAACTACAGCTGATACAGCACGGCTACTTATCAGCATTTTGCATAGACCGGGATGTGTTTAGTTTGGAGACGTCTGCAAGTCAGTATAAAAAATACTGTGGTTAAATGCATGCAGAAGTTAGCAAACCCTGCAATGATAAAGCAGATTTGTGAAAATGAATGTTTAAAGTCATTTTACATTCTTTGAAAGGTGGTGAGTGTGTTAAATGTGTGTGTTTGTGAGTCTGTATTGCGTGTTTTGGATTCAGGCGTTGTATTCATGGCTCTCAAATGCACGCTGAGTTCAGTGGCAGCCAGTTTTACAAGCCAAATGCCCACTAGAATATCAAAAATAAAGCGGCCACAGGGGAAAAAAAGTCTCGCTGATGGTTTGGCTCTGTGAACAACAGCACCTGTAAACTATGGCATAAACCCTCATGCATTGGGCAGTAACACCCTCAGACGGCACTGTTTCTGATGGAGAATGCATGCAGAAATAACAAGAAGTTCAACATTCAAATCAGATTTGCATTATATAAATGTATAAGGGTATCTGTCCGTCCGTCCATTCATCCATCCATCCATCCATCCATCTATTTGTCATTCTCTCTATATGTAAGTTTTATAAATCTTTCAACTTTAAAGCTGCAGTCCGTAACTTTTTTGCGTTAAAAATCAGACATTTCACTGTTTCAGTTATGTAACAGTAGCACACTTTGTTCGCTTAATTCACACAGTTACGGAGTACTGAACTACAGGTAGCCCTAATACACATTACATGTAGTCACACAATGCTGATGTTGTTAACATTAAAGGAGTCATAATGTAGTATTAACTTTGATACCCACGCTCTACTATAGTCATTTCATGCCCTTCTAAAAAAGAAAAATTGGAAAAAAATAAACACAGAGCTCGTTTGACCCTTATTTTGAATGCATTATTGTCTCGCGAGATCTGATGCGAGGTTTTGGCTGTCGTGGACGGTCATTTTAATAATGCAAATGAGGGGCGCGTTGATTGGTGGCAGGAAGGAGGGGGCTTGACACTGCAGGTAACTTCAGCATATAATTCCAAAAAGAGATCATGGCGCAAGTTGTGAATGAACCCGACCTGGCCGCGACCTACGGGATTCAACCGTATATGTTTGAGCCAGACTCTGAACCAGAGCTGGAAACGGAAGATGAACAACTGTCAATGGAAGGACGTCTACATCAACATGTCTCTGAATGGTAAAGACAATTTTTTTGACTGAGACATACATTAACATCAGTAACGAGCTAAAACGTTTGTTGCTATTTTCTCCCACATAAGTTTAGCTTTAATTTAATGTAGATTACATTAACGGAGATGTAGTCTACTTTTTTTTTCAGCTTACAGTGGTTATAGAGATTAACGTTTGCTATAATGTGTTGTTTTTGCCTTTTTTGACGTTGTGGTTTTTTAGACATTCAATCATTTTCATCTACAGACATGTAACGTTATGTTTTTCTTTGTTTATTATTTCTTGACTGTTTTTTAAATTTATCTATCCTTATCTATTATATAGCATTCGTAGAGTCCATTCCCCGTGTTTACATCACATACATTAACCGCATTAGTAGTTAGCTGCTGTTTGTTACACAAAATATAGTAATAAAAACACAGTCTTACCGTTTCAAATTCAGGCAAGTCCCTGATTGTTGGAATGGCACCTTTTTCCAAACGTAGCTTCGATGCCAACTTCGCCTGATATTGCCCCAAATTGGTAAAAGATTCTTTTGTGAAATGTTTAGCGCAGACACCTAACGTTGAGCAAGTTGAGATGGTTGTTGGAACAGCGTCATTAAAAATAAATTTCATCCACTGGTCCCTTGTAGTTTGGTCAGTTTTGGGTAAAGAAAAAACATTGGAATGTGGATTATGACAGTCAACCACAGAGCAATTCACGTGTGCACTACGTTTCTGCATCTTTCTTGACTGAATATGATGGGGAGAGGGGCAGGGCGGGCCTCCTCTGCGGTGTCCATATATGGTATATCCGGCCCCGTCTTGACGTCAAGTCGGGGGAGAAATTGAAATCTCGTATTTGAGTGCGCGTGCACGTTGGCTAGTTTAAGAATCCTGGGGTAAACAAACGCTTCACTTTTGAATATCGGCATCCCGGCCAGTGTATAATCGTTAGTCAATCATACCATACATTGATTCTCATGGAAAAGTGAAAATTGCACATTATGACTCCTTTAACAATTTGAGAACAAAGTGTAATTTGCACGGTTTGACGTGATATAAACGATCGTTAGATTTAATCAGCGAGATTTGCTGCAATACTTTTTCCCCCTTAGTTGGTCAGAACAAAAGTGGATGTTACTTGTTCAGATGACATTTTCCAGTGAAAAAATTCTCATGTTGGTCATACTTTCAAAAAGTAAAAGCTGTATTTCATTCAGACTTATAGATTCTGAATGCCAGTTTCCACACCAGCGCGGTGACTGACAGCACATTCTCCTCAAAACATTGGATTCATCCACGCTGTGCCGTGCCGAGGCACAACCCTTGTAAAGTTGATAATTTCGCGAATAACTGCAATTGCAGATTTCGAACGGAGATGGCGACAAAGAAGAAAAGCTACGGACTGCAGCTTTAAGGCTTTCTAAACTTTTTTTTTTTTTTTAAACTAAAAGAAAAGCCAACATTCAAACTTTGTCTTGACAAACTTTGTTTTTGCAGTTAAATTTCTTTAAATTTCTTTGCAGAAATTTCTTTAAATTTCAATTTATTTTAAATTGACTTGCATTTGAATTTAATTTGCATCATGTTTGCATCTCACTTGTCCTGCATTGTGGTTTTGCATCTGTAATTTTTTACAGTGATTTTCACAAATTTTCACTTTGAAACCTGTTTTCAAAAATGTGTTTTCTGGCCCCCAAAACGCCTTTATCGTGTATGTAAATGAACACCAAAATGCATTAAAAGTTCTGCTCCTGTATTAGTGGGCGGTACTAAAAAATGGATAGAAAAAAGTCTATCTGTGAAAGCTGCCTGTCCTGGAAGGGAAAGGAGAAGGGTATTGGAATATAGTGTAGGAAGCATCAGCAATTATCACATGATAAAGGGAGCAGGTGATGTCTGCTTCAACAGTATTGATCTTGAGGGAGAAGGAGGCATGTTACTCTTAAGTGACCCTAATGCACAAACGTGTTCTCAAATAGCCTTGAGAGACGAGTTAGCTGAAAAGACCTGTCATGCTTGTCAACGGAAACTGCTGACCACTGTCATATTTCAACTCTTACAAGCTACAGCACTCCAGTGTCATTGTGCAGCACTGACATAAGCTCGCTTTCAAAACCTAGCAAGCTGCCCTGCAGTCTACGGTCTAAATGGGCAGCTACCTTCTAAGGGAGCATCCTGACTGAAATGGAACTGAATACACTTTACAAAAGTTGAATATTAATGAATATAAACCTGCACACAAAAAAAAAAAGTAGTGTAATTGTTTTTTAATTTAAAAAAAAATTTTGACTGAAATTTAAGTCTGTAGTTAGTCTGTTTTTTTTTGTTGTTGTTTGTTTTTTTAGCTGCAGTGCATCCTGGCATTAACCAACTGCAAGAAGAATGCACTGAAATGTTGTCAAAGTAAGGTATATTGTGAGGCAGCATTATGTTGATTGATGCTTACTGTTTACAGCTGCTTTTTGTGTCAGGAGAACGATGACGGCTGCAGAAAGCTGGCACCTGCAACATATATAGTTTAATCACACAATATTAATATTAATACCAGCAAAACATCAAACGACACCTTTAGGACATTATCAGGCATATCCTCTGGTAACACACCTTGAACACTGTTTCTGAACAGGAGCCGTGGATGTCCAGGAGCGATAAGTGTGTTTTCACAGGTCTGATAACCTGATAACCCGCTGGGATCATAAATCAGCTACAAACGTGATTGTTTAAATCACAAATATTCCTGATTGATCCTGTCAAGTAACTGAGCTTTTCCTATGATATTTTAAGAGAACATCTCGCCCATTATTTACCATACAAGGAATGGTTGACATCACTGAAACATGAATGTTTATTTTTCTGTATACATTTTAATTGATTTAGTTGTTTACACATTCCCGCCCCCTTTTCTTTGGTTTGTTTAGATGTTTTGAACTGTTTTTCAAACCACACAATTTTATATGCAACAGAGACAATACACACGCTAAAAAAAACCTCTTGAGTTGTTTCAACCCATGTTTTGGTCAAATGGACAAACCGTTTGGTTTCATTTTTAAATTTCTTTTTTTGAGTTTGGGTCAGATTTGACCCAAAAATGAGTTATGACAACCCATAATTTTTTAGAGTGCAATTTAAGTCTTTTTGTAAATTTTCCACCCATTTTTATTTTGTTGTTTGGATTTTTGCTACTACACATGCCATATTTGAATTGAAATTGAGCATGAATGACATTTGAGGGCTTCAGCGAGGAGAATATTTGTAGTTTCATGGCACCTTATGGTGCTTTTTTGTTAATTTTGGAGCTTGGCTTTCCTTATTCCTATCAAGAAAAAGATGACATTATAGCTGGACATTATGCAATATTTAATCTTTTTCTACAGAAATACGAAAGTCAAAAGGGTTTAGAACAACATAAGGGCAACTACACTCAGTATTTTCATAGTGATGCATAGCATAGAAAAAAAAACTAATTTGGTTCCCCAAAGAACCTTTCAGTGAAAAGTATATATATTTTTTTGGAATGGAAAAGTAGATGTTAAAGGTTCCTCATAAAACCACATGGATGCTTTTTTTCAAGAGTGAATGAATGAATTTTCATGTCATTCAAAAGTTAATTTAAACAAACTATTCCTTTGCAATACTGTTGTACAGGAACCAAATGAATAGATTCACAAAATACTCAATTAGTGCTCTATAAGACTAAATTGCTACAGAACTATATAACCTGGTTCATTTAAACTAATTACTTGCCATTATTTCATAAGGAAAGGTCTGGATCAGCTGTCCATAGCAGTTTACTGATGATCAGCAGGGAATAAATGCCAAGATGTCAGACATTTCAGGCCCTGAGTCCAAAATCGTCTCTAATTTACACTCGCAGCAGTGCCAGCTCTGGCAGGACCAAATTATTGGCCCAGCAGGTGCAAACTGGCATATCTGATTGAGTGCAGACAGATATACAGCATGGCACAATAGAACCGCTTTCCAAATCCAGCCCTTAAAGTCCGCAGCATGAAATGTATTATGTGAATTGTGGCATGCCTTAACTTTGTTTGCAATTGCTCGGTTCATACTTCGCTGGGCATTCGTTTTGCATTCATGATTTTGAAGAACTGGTAAACGTTGCAATCCAGCGGAACATTTTCTCGCATGAGATATCAACTGTAGACGGAATCTGGGCAAATTAAATCTGACGTTTGCGGGTTTGCCTAACCAGCAGCATGCTGGCAGAGCGGGCAGAGTAATCGCAACGCATTTGCACGTTTGGTGGAAGTTTGTTGTTGTTATGAAGCCGTTGTGACAGCGGGGACATCTAAAGATGAATGACCTGTTTAGACAGGGACGTTTTACAGGCTGGAATCATCTCCATGATTGAGTAATGATCAATGGTCATCCACTTTGTAAAAGATCAATCATTGTCTGTGCGCTCGTTGACGGCCGCTGATGGGAAACTCTCTTGGAGATGGCATTTGTGCAATAGCTCTGGGAACCTGAAATCAATATCCGCTTTCAGGAGGCACACTGTGTCGTGAGTTATTTGATAACTTTCCAATTAAACACGTTTTTGTAGAGCGTGTAAGTGATTAACTGGTAAGCTCTTCTCTATTTCATGTGTTTATGGAAAAATCCATAGAGTGTATTCTTGCTCACGTCACACTGAAACCAGCATTGCTGGTGAAGAACGAAAGAGAAGAGTTCATTAGGAAAAAATGATGTTGCGGAGTAGGAAATTGAGTGCTGTTAGATACAGTAATGAGATGAGGTACAGTATACCTGTCAAATGTTCGGACCCCTACGGATTCTTTTTTTTTTTTTTTTTTGTCATGTGTATATGTCCAGAAGTTCATTTTTATTCATATTTATACACATATACATCACTCTAAATTCTGGGGTCTGTGTGATTTTGTAAAGTTTTTGAAAAAAGTTTCGGTTTCACTTTATTTTTATGGTCCCTTTAACACATTCTGTTGACTATAAGTAGCGTTGTACCTGCATTTCTACTAACTATCATTAGAGTATTAGTAGACTGGTAGGGTTAGGATTAGAATAAGTTGACATGTACTTGCAAAGTTACTTATATTCAGTTGAATGTCTGTTGGAGGAGCATCACAATAAAGAGTTAGCAGATATTAAGCAGATAATCTACATACTCTAATGAGAGTTAGTTGATATATACACTCACCTAAAGGATTATTAGAAACACCTGTTCAATTTCTCATTAATGCAATTATCTAATCAACCAATCACATGGCAGTTGCTTCAATGCATTTAGGGGTGTGGTCCTGGTCAAGACAATCTCCTGAACTCCAAACTGAATGTCAGAATGGGAAAGAAAGGTGATTTAAGCAATTTTGAGCGTGGCATGGTTGTTGGTGCCAGACGGGCCGGTCTGAGTATTTCACAATCTGCTCAGTTACTGGGATTTTCACGCACAACCATTTCTAGGGTTTACAAAGAATGGTGTGAAAAGGGAAAAACATCCAGTATGCGGCAGTCCTGTGGGCGAAAATGCCTTGTTGATGCTAGAGGTCAGAGGAGAATGGGCCGACTGATTCAAGCTGATAGAAGAGCAACTTTGACTGAAATAACCACTCGTTACAACCGAGGTATGCAGCAAAGCATTTGTGAAGCCACAACACGCACAACCTTGAGGCGGATGGGCTACAACAGCAGAAGAGTTCACTAAAATTGGACAGTTGAAGACTGGAAAAATGTTGCCTGGTCTGATGAGTCTCGATTTCTGTTGAGACATTCAGATGGTAGAGTCAGAATTTGGCGTAAACAGAATGAGAACATGGATCCATCATGCCTTGTTACCACTGTGCAGGCTGGTGGTGGTGGTGTAATAGTGTGGGGCATGTTTTCTTGGCACACTTTAGGCCACTTAGTGCCAATTGGGCATCGTTTAAATGCCACTGCCTACCTGAGCATTGTTTCTGACCATGTGACAATGAGTTCACTGTACTAAAATGGCCCCCACAGTCACCAGATCTCAACCCAATAGAGCATCTTTGGGATGTAGTGGAACCGTAAATATACAGTAAAAACCGCACAATACTTCAGTGAATTAAAGTTTTGAAAACACACACACGCACACACACAGACACACACACACACACACAAAAACTTTTTTATAGGGTATCACACAATATCGAGAAAATTGTCATGTAAATCTGCCATTAAGGAGGTTATTGTAGGTTTTTCTGGATAATATAGACAGTAAAATAGTTTACTACAATTACTTAATTTTTTCTTCTGCATCTGCCAAATGCATAAATGTAAATGTTAGGGATCCGATCCTAT
The DNA here is from genome assembly GCA_031834385.1 of Semotilus atromaculatus. Classification (NCBI taxonomy): domain Eukaryota; kingdom Metazoa; phylum Chordata; class Actinopteri; order Cypriniformes; family Leuciscidae; genus Semotilus; species Semotilus atromaculatus. Next base: position 34,338,070 of record JAULUF010000042.1, read on the forward strand.
CAATGATGCCCATTATGATTTTAAAAGTCATCTAGCATACCATTAGCTATTAAAAACATTTACTTCCCTTTATGATTAATTGTATGTTCCACATTATTGATGTGTATGCTGTATACTGAATACTTCTGCCACTGCATTGTATTTCTAAAGCAACTAACAATGTCAAATTACGGAAATATAATTGCAATTAGGTCCACATTCAACCACATGTTAGAACAATTAAGTAACAAATGAGTACCACATGTGCCTGCAAATAAAATGCTCGCTTTTATTTTATAGGGAATGTGAACACATCATTATATGAACTGAAAACTGCTGTGAATGTTCTAGTATATCAGCTCTCGCTAACAATACCAGCAGTACAGTGAGCATCAAATTACCCTATTATTTCTCATTTACATCTGATGTGCATTTTGACGCAGTTCTGTTTGTAAACACTAAATCTGTTTGTTATTTAACCGCATTTACATGGATATTGTTTTTTTGTACAATGAGTAGTTGAGGGTGATGGAATGTAACATTTTGTTTTCTAATATTGTTGAAAAAAATAGGTTGTTTTGAAATAGATTCATAGTGTAAAGCTTGCATGCATTGCTCTCCATTTCTAATAAATGATATGCACAAATAGGCATTATACAATGCTATGCAGTGTTAAATATTTACTTATTTCTCTTAATAGTGCCAGATACCACAGGACACCTGGTGCATCACACATTACAATATATTCATATTTAGCACCTCATGTGGTCTCACGGGGAAACGGATGTAAACTAAATGGATACTGTGTTGTGGCAACTTGCTGTAGACATTATATGAGGAGATATTATAAAGGCAGTCGTGTTGTTGCCACATTTCAACCAGCAGTTCCTCCATCTCTATTGTCCACAGGACCCGTATAGCTGTACGGCTGTTGTTTCGTGTCGCCATTTCAAAAGCTCACTTCCTTCTCCTTGAAGACTTGTCTTCCATTGGCTATTGCTGAAGTACTAACGTTATAGTCTTAAAAATCCTGGTAACACTTTACAATAAGGTTCATTAGTTAACATTAATGTATTAACTAACATGAACTTACAATGAGCAATACATTTGTTACAGTATTATTAACCTTTGTAAATGTTAGTTAATAAAAATATAGCTGTTCATTGTTTGTTCATGTTATTTCAAAATGCATTAACTAATGTTAACCAATACAACCTTTGATTTTAATTATGTATTAGTAAATGTTGAACGTATATTGTTCATTCTTAGTTCATGTTAACTAAGGTAGTTAACTAATGAACCTAGTGTTACCAAAATCCTTAATATCAAACATGTTCTCTGCCTGGGAATGTGATGTGTCCGCGAGCAGATCGAGAGGTTTAAGATGTAAATGCCTTACATTCCCAGATTATCTGCGCCGAACATCGGAACCCATGATGTCCTGGAAGCGATCTTTCCTCCGAATGTTGGGAGGGGTGAATCTGGCATAAATCGGCCTAAAACTCCAGAGCCCGGCTTTAGTTGCTGTTTTTTTTATGACATTTGATGGCGTGCTGTAAGGTTGAAGCTGTCATGAGATCAGCCCTTCTAGCGTTTGAACCCAGGGCCTTTGGGTTATTAGCCTAGATCTTTAACCACTAAGCTCCAGCTAACATATGCAGTCTGAAGTGCTGAAGTGAAACTGCAATCCTCAGCCTAAACACACACACTACAATGACCTCCCAGCCATATCCGCTGTGTGTGGTAAAGCCCGCACTGTAAGATCTGCGCTCAAAAGCCGTTTCCTGGAGAGATCACAGGGAAAGAAAAGAGCTCGCTGTGGAACGTGCCGGGATCCTTAAAAGCAAACTGTAATCCAAGTACTCCCTAAACGCACTGGAGGGATGTCAGACATCTTGGAAGATCTCTATTATTTTAAAGGGAAGCAGAAGCATCTGAGGGAATCAGCTGAGATGTTCTCTGTGGATCATCCAGGTGTTCAGCACCATCTGCTCTCAAGATGGGTTTGTTTGAGGACTATCTTCCCTTCTGAATGAATATGTGAAAAAGAAGCGAACTGCATGAATGATTGATTAAAACATTTTCATTATGAAGTCATCAACATTTATAATGTTAAAAAAATTTACTTGTGCATTTAAATAAAAATGTATATCAACTTACATTAATAAAATGTTTCTATTTGATAATACATCAAAGTTGAATGCTCTTTTAAACATTATACGATGTTTAGACATATCTACCTGTAGCCTACTTGTAATTTTTCCTCCAATTAATATAGAGTATATTTCATTTTTAATCCACAATTTATTTTTAAAGTAAATTTTTGTATAGAGAAACTCTTAACTTTTGGCAAGAAAAAATAAGCTATTGGAGATTTTTTTTAAAGATTTTTTTAAGATTTTTTTAATTTTATTGAATTTTACTGAAAATTTGATGATAATAGATTTCCAGTAAAAAATGTCTGGCACTCCTAAAAAAAAAAGTTCCGAAAGGGTTTTTTTGCAGTGATGCCATCTTTGGTTTCCCAAAGAATCTTTAATTCAAAAGTTCTTAACAGAACTTTTTTTTTTTCTTAGTTTGAAGAACTTTTAAAAAATCTGAAGAGGGAAGAGGAAAAAACAACAGTTGACTTTTTTTTTTTTTCTTCTTCTTGCTGTTTTAGCAAATATGCACATTTTTATTAAAGCACATTTATTCTAGTTGATATTTTTATTTTGATCGAATCCAGATTTCTGACCCCAGATTATGTCAAAAAACATCATAATAATATCATCATCATCATCATCATTTTAAGAAGTACACTTATATTAAGGTCTCATCGTTTTTCAGTTTATTTTGTTTTTCGGTAAAGAGCAATCTTGACAGTTTCACAATATGTTTCTGTAGTAAACATATTTACAGATTTAGCAGCAATGAATTCTCTTTCTAATAAGCACCTTTTTAGTTTTACAACCTTGATCGTAAGGCTTGAGATGAAACAATGCAATTTATCAAGTTGTTTTTCTCATGCAATATTCAAAATCTTATTATAAATGTTAATCAGCTCATCAAACTGGAAACACACCTGATCACATGTACGTATATTACAAAAGCTCAGGGAGAGGCAAAACTTATTTGCACAGATGCACATTACAATATCCCTCAAATTATTTTCTGTTTGCAACAGCAACTTTAAAATATAACGATTGACTTTTGGCCTTCCTTTCCTGAGAGAGTTGGCTACTAATACAAAACACGAGTTGAGGAGGTCAAACTCGCAGTTTATGTCATGCATGAGAATAATTCTGTAAAATCCATCAAACACCTACATATATGCGTCATAAGATAATTGTGTATTTATTTTCCCAGTGATTGATGAGCTCCTAAAAGGGATTATTTTCTCATTTCTTACAAAACACAGACCAATGCAGACACTTATTAGCACATCAATGTCCTAATGCCCACAAGACCTAATAAACCAATCATACATGTATCACTGCTTTTTAAGCTGATTAAGGTATTGAGATTTGTGTCTTCTATACACTTGATTGACTCGTTTAGATGTCCTCAGAGAACTCAGATTTGTGTTCATTAGCAACAATACTGCAGGTAGACAACATTTATTCAACTAAGAAGCTTAATACTATCATTAAAACATCATTTAAACGTGAAACCATTTTTATTATTATTATATGGCACACTGCATTCTTATGTCGTTAGTGTCAATGATAATTGGTTTGTTAAGTGTGGAAAAATATTGTCTTGATATTAGGAGCAGTTTACATGTAAATAAGCAATTTCGTGCTGTTGATGCGTGCATCTCTGTGCGCAAAGGTTTTTTTATTGCAATTAATTAGTTAAGAGGATAGACAATGTATTCATGGAAAGACTGTGTTTTCTCAGAAAAAAAAAGATGTTCTGCTGTTTAGGTTTGACAAATGTCATCTTTCATTAATTAAATACAGCAATCCTTTGTTTAAAATAATCACATTCAGTAATTAATGTTAAAATAATTGAGTCACGTTTTTTTGCTGTAACTCATCCACAACAGATAAAAAAAGAAAATACATTTTTGTGGTGTATATTTTTGACTGCAGTGAACACACGCAGTTCCCTTTCAGTCGAGAATGTAGTCGACGTCGACTGAATGGGGATCACACTAGGGAGCCTGTCTTCTTCGTACTACTATTTAATCAAGCCAATTCAACATTGGCGTATGTGATTACACGCTCCGCCCCGCAGCACCAGACTAGTCCTCTTGGGACCCAGGAATTAGAAAGCTGCTGTTTTTCTGAAAATGTGGGTACCGCTGGCCCAGTTTTTTACAGGAGCCAGCGGCGGAACAAACACACACAAAACAAAAAAGCTCCGGTCCTCCACCGGCTGGAGGGAGTGGATCGGTGGCCACTCCAAGAGCAACTTCCCCATCTCTGGGTGGCCCGTCCAGGTTCAACGTTTACACTGTCACTTACCACCTGGCTTGGCAGCACCTGGAGCGGGCAGGGCAGCCCTTCTGCGGCCGGCTCAACGCCGAGACCTGGGTGGAGACTGCTGCGCTGGTCCGGCGGGAGCGGAGGCGGCGGCAGACGGACACCCTCGGCGACGGGCAGTCGGAGGATCTGCCCCCGGCGGACGGGTGAAGGATGGCCTCCGTCTGCCTCTGGGTGGCAGAGAACTGTTGGGAACCGTGTCGCAGAATAACCCAACCTGTGAAATGGGAGAGTCCAGGAATTGAACCTTGTCCGCTTCTCTCATGTCAGCCAGGTTCAGCCAGAGATGGCCAAACCAATCGATGCTCTCACCCATGAGCTCTCGGTCTGGACTACCCTCGTGTATTGTTCATGAGTGCCTGGGCCTGGTGGACCTGAAGCAACGCCATGGCATGCAAAGAGGAAGCGGCTTGCCCACAGGCTTCGTAAGCCTTGCCCGTAAGAGCGGACGAGAATTTACAGGCCTTAGAGGGGTGACGAGGATCATTTGCATCGCAACGGACCGCTTCACCGGAGGGGTTGCCTCGTAACCCTTCACCACTCCCCCATAAAGGGTAGTGATGGGGGAGGATCTACTCAGGCGGTTTCTGGCAGAGAAAGGTGCTGTCCATGTCCGTCAGGAAAGAAAGGTACCAGGCTGAGAAACCAATCATCCAACCAGGATGTTCTGATAGGAGACTAGAGCAAACACATTTGAGGCAGAATAGATGAATGAACAAACTATTAATTTAAAGCATTCTGAACATCTTGAATGCTGTTTGACCCAAATTAACCTCTGAAGACGACAAGGTGGTTTGATTCCCATGGAGCACACGTACTAGTACAATGTACACTTTGAATCAGTCGTTTTGGTAATAAGTGTCTGCCAAACGAATAAATATACATGTAAATGGAAGTGCACGATAAGTCACTTTGTTTTTACTTCATTTTGATGGTCCCTTTAACTCATTTGTTGACTAAGTAATGCATGTTTACTAACTCTCATTAGATTTTTAGTAGAGTATTATTTGACTGGTAGGGTTAGGGTTAGAATAAGTTGACAAGTAGTTGCAAAGTTACTTAAAGTCAGTATAATGTCTATTGGAGGATCATCACAATAAAGACTTGGCAGATATTAAGCAGACAGTCTACTAATACTCTAATGAGAGTTAGTTGACATGTTGTTGTAAAGTTACTTATAGTCAACAGAATGTTCAAAAGGGACCATAAAAATGAGGGTGTTACGGTGCACTTTAGATAAAAGCATCTGCCAAATTACTCAATAACAATAATACTAACTGTTAAAACACTAACTGTAAGTGGCCCGTTTTAAGATCAATCTTGTATCTAACTGTCAATTTTATTCTAAGCACATATGGATTTATTTATTGCTTCCCCTTAAGCGTGGTCCTTGCTTCTGTTCAAATTGAGACACCTGCTTCCTGTCAGACCTGAATCTACAAGACAGAATGCTTTTCATTTTCAAGGTGCTTGATCTCGGGAACCCTTCATGTCTAGAGGAACAAGTGTCTTTTGACTCCGCCACCGCTGCCACAATTCCCTGGGAAAAGACCTTTCAAGTTTGATGTGTTGTTCTTGTTGCTTTTCATATATATATACAGTATATATATATATAAAAACACAAGTCCGTATTGATTAAAATCCAATTGATTTGCAGCATTAGAGAGGAGAGGGAGAGAGAGGAAGGTAGGCTTTGATTTTCCTGCACAGGCCACAGATCGGTCGGTCAGTCAGTCGGTCTGCAACCCACCTGGACCAAGAGAAGCTTTTATTGCAGTTTGCATCTGAGAGCGAGTACCACTGGGACACGACATGTGAAGGAAGATCACATCATCTGCGCATTCTTAAAAAAAAAAAAAAAAAAAAAAACGATTAAACTGTGTGGGGTTTTGTTGTTGAGTGTCCTTATGGGACTGTGAATTTAAAGTGTAGCACAAAATTTCTTGTTTGGTCAGGTTTTTTTTATTTATTTTTTTATAGTCCACTTTAGACATTTATTAACTATAAGTAAATCTGCAACTACATGTCAGTTAGCAGTCATTATGCAGTGCTTCTCAAATAGTGGGGCGTGCCCCCCTGGGGGGGCTCTGAGCGATGCCAGGGGGGGGCGCGCGTGATCCCGGGGAATATTTTTTTTTTGCCGCAGGAAGTAGGTTTTTTTTTCACCTAAAAAGAGCACACAGGAGATATGAAGTGCAGATAACAAACCCTTAAGGTTTAAAAACATTAACAGGGATGAAAAGAAAGGCGGAGAGAGACGAAGATAATGAGACAAACGTAACGGCCGTTTCACACCGCAAGCATGAGTGGCGCGTGAGCAACGCGTCAGCGCAACTACTGGAAGCGTTTGTACAGCGTCACAACAGCGGCTCCCAGGCTACATATAAGCAAGCATTTCTTTACAAAGACTTTTGTTAAATTTGTTTTTAGAAGTTGGTCATAAACTTGACCCCGAAAATCCACTGGATCCGTCTACGGCGCGGAACGTCAGCGCCATGTTTTTGATGCGTCCCAAGCTCGGCGTCAAAGTCCACTGGAAGCGTCTCAGACGCGTTTCAGCAGCGGAGCGTTGGTGACTTCTTCATTTTTCCACAGGGTGTTTTATTTTGAAAACCGACCGGATCCTCTATGCCGTTCTATGTTCTGTGTCAGTCTATGGTTCCTACCAAGGATGTATTGGTGTGCAATACAATTGGGATTCTGCACAGGGTGTTTATTTTAAAATTGACAGTGTTTTTTTACTTTTATTTTGTATTCACGGTACGGTCAAAAATAGACTACTGCGACGCTGACGTTCCGTGCCGTAGACGGATCCAGTGGATTTTCGGGGTGATAGACTTGAAGTTTGTTCAAAGCCCAAACTGAATAAATAATTAAACAAGTTTAATAGGTGGGTACATTTTCTATAAAATTTGAGTCTTCATTTTCTTTTCTGACATACTGCAGTACTTGTTAAAACATACCAGACATGCAAATTCTTTAGACACTTTTTGTGTGAAATGATATAAATTTTGTCCATCAAAAGTGTGCTTTCACTTTAATTGAGCGTGAGCAGCGCAGCAAAAATAGACTCGCCGCCGAAACCCCCGCTTCACTGCTGCTTTACGCGACGCTCCTGCTCGCGGTGTAAACCAGCGAGCACTGTCATATAAGGTGGCATACCAAATTGCTCAGTGCAAAAAAAAACAAACACTCCAAGTCTTTTCTGTTACTGAATAAAAACAATGTTAATAAAGGTATTCTTTGTTGTAAGTTGATCTATATTTCTTTCTTTTTTCGTTTTCTTTAATGTTAATAAGGATACAATGTTATGCAGAGGTGTACTTATGACAACTTTATAGAAAAAATTATAAAATGTTTACTTCTTTCTAGGGGGGGGCGTAACAGAAAATAATTGAGAAGCACTGCATTAGAGTATAAAGTATTAGTTGACTGTCCCTTTAAAATTTGCTTACACTTTATTTTGATGCTCCCCAACAGACATTCTACTGACTATAAGTAACTTTGCAACTACATGTAAACTTATTCTACTAACCCTAACCTAACAGTCTACTAATACTAATGATAAACAAAAGATCACTAAACAATGTACATTGTTCAAACCCTAAAGAGAACACATCAACACCAACAAAACATTATTACATTACATACATTTCACCCAACTCATCAACAAACAAGGGGAAGGCTATTCTGTGCTAAGTTACTTTATCTACAGTATTGTGCAATTGCTAATTTCCTGTAATGACCTGTAATGTTTGATTAAAATGATTATAACCATTAAAAGACCATTAAATATTTAGCCCATGTTTTTTTCTTTTGCCCATAATTCAAATTATACATATATTTTTTGTTATAGAGGATTTTTTATCAGTGTCTGATTTGTTTTTGTAAGGCTCTTAAAAGCATGAAATTGACCAAAAAAAAATTCACCTTCACAGTTCTTTGTATCTATTTCAGAAATCTCTAAACTGCCAGTTCACAAAGGAAACCGTTAGTTTCCTTATTATGCTCTAGACTGCCACAGATACCCAGTGGCTGTAGCAAATGTCTGTTTTTGTCATTTTCTTGAGGGGTAAGTGCAAATGACAGGTTCACATCTCCATGACTGGTGGTGTGAGGGAGGAATTGAAAGACGGTGGAGTTCGGAGGCAGACAGACGAGTCTGGGGAGAGGTCGGATCCTGAGAGAGTTTAATCAAGTCATCATGATTAAATTAGATGTTTTAAAACTGTGTGTGTGTGTGTGTGGCATAAACTGTTAGAACTCATTTCACCAAACTTGTGAGAGACTTTTGTCTTTGAGCTGAACGTATGTGCCTCGAGCAAGAAATGTGGTCATGTCAATCTTTCTGAGAGAACTTTGTGCTTCCTCAGTAATTAACCTTCCATCTCCTACAACACAACACATGAAATAGCATCTGGATGAAACAGATGCTCAGAAACCTGACATATGTTTTTAATATAAACCTATATTAATAAGTACAAAACGTACATTTCCTGAATTGTCAAACATGATAATATCATGTTTTTCCCTGGCATGGTATTCTTTGAAATACATTAACTTTTTTGCTCACCAGCCACTGTGGCTAGTAGCCTGGCTAACGTCAGACTCATTGAGACGTGGGTCTGGGAACCACATGTTAATTTTCTCATATTTGAGGCGTGGTTTATGAATGCCCTGAGCCATTTATTGGGTGCTACGAATGTCTATCAAATGTGCCTGTACGTAGATCATAGCCAATCGTTTCAATTATACCAGATGACGTATGTAGAGCGACAGAAATTAGACGAGGAAACTAAAATTGAAATTGTGTTCTAAACTACTTAGAACAATATCGAAGGCTGCATCGAAAGCTAACTTCGTGTCTGCTGCCATGTTGGATCCATAGATATAAACAAACTGCTTCGGTGTGTCGCATGGACGTCGTCATCGTCTTGCTGCTCCCTCCCCGTTCAGTGATTGGTTCCCTATCTGAGGCGCAAATCTGGTCCATGGAATCCAGGCTACCTAGCAGCGGGAATAAAATCGCGCTGCACGCAAGGCAGCATGGAGAGACCCAGGCTATGTGGCTAGTGGTTTTCCCAAGTTATCAACCACTCAGCATTTTCACTGGCCACAATTATGACATCGACATCATGCGTAAAACTGTCATATACTGTAGATATTTGGCAACAGGCATATTAGGCTGCAGTAACTTTAAGATCCTTTATACTGTTAAACATGCGTTTTCTTTCTCAACTGTTTACGTTCACTTAAAACATAACTGACTTTTAAAAAAAAAACTCGGCAAGACTGGCATTTTGACATTATTTTGGTTTATTTGACTGTTTAAGCTCAATAAGCAGTGAAAAAGAGCTCAATTTAGAACTAAGAGGCAGCTTTATGTGCGCACACTTTGGGTGTGAATACAACATTTGCGGGAATGAGCACAAATTTTCGCAATACACGCAATTCCATGATGAAATTCAAGCCCTGTTACACCAACAATATTCATCTGGAGCAATTGAAACGAGTGAGAGAGTTAAGCCTCTACTGTATATATTATAAAATTCAACCTGCCAAAGTGACTAGGAGTTGAATACTACATTACACCAGCCGCATTTGGCGGGTGTTTTAATGTCAAGCCCTGTGTGTGTGTGTGTGTGAGACACCTCAGGTCCTACTCGCCCTGCTCTGCGCTGGCCTCGAACCCTAGTCTCCGGCATGGGAGGCAGGCGCTTTAACAAGGATGCTTTAACAAAAGACAGTTGCCACAGCATCCGTTGCTAGAGGAAAACTTGAGATCAGGGGAGTGAGGTTTACCCGCACAGCTCTAACTAGTTGGCCTTTGTTACACTATATATTTATACAGTAGTCAATATGTGAAGTGTGTCCTCAAAGTTCATCAAAGTTGTCCGAACGGGTGTTGTTCAAAATTCATTTATAATTTTGATGAAAGGTATTGATCCACATGTTGACTACTCTGTATATTACTCTGACTACTGTGTGTGTGTGTGTATATATATACCCCAAATTCATTTAAAAAAAAGAAAAATTATGATTTACTACCAATCATAAATTGTGTTCTGTGGATAACTGATTATAATTGCATTGAGAGTAACTTTTCATCAGAATATCCAGTTACCGATAGCGATTCATCCACTTACTCGCTTGTTGGCACACTGTGCACTTTTTTTTTTTTTTTTACAGAAGTGTTTTATAGCTCCAACAGTATGGGGCGAGTCAAGCCCACCTGGTAAAGATGAGGAGAATCCGCAGGAATCTGGAGCTTTCGTCATCAAATAGGAGTTTATCTTTGTTTTTATCCTTGGCACATTAACCATAGCTTGTGGTTTTATCTTCAGCCGAGTACTTCTATTGGAGAGCAGGGTGCAAAATTGATTTTTCACAATTGCCTGCTGGGTAGACGGAGCTGTAACCCCATGAGGTAGATGCTCAACTTTAAACAAAAAGAGATCTGATTAAATGAGGACATGAGTCACAAAGAGGAATCGGTTTATTTATGCATTTTCTGTGGGGTTTTCTTATACAACAGTTCATTAGACAAGAAATAAATACACATATCCTAAAATACCATGCTAACTTTTTCGTTTGTTTGTTTTTATTAGGGGGAAAAAAACAGTTCTGACCAAGGGGAAAATGGATCATACTTTAGAAGAGCATACTAGATAAAACTTAATAAAGACAAAACATAATACTATGATATTATTTTTTTCTAATGTTCTATTCAAAGTTTTGTGGTCATATTTATGACCTACTCTGTAAATAACATGACTGAGATATGCTAAAAATATGCTACTGCTTGGTAAGCGAAGTTTCTGCAAAAATACTATCTATCTGCTATAATAATTTACATTTGTTGTTTCTAAAATAATGTAATTAATTATCTGGCTTTTAATGCACAACGTGTACCCATGTACAATGAAAAAAGGGAGTAGGTTTTTCTTTGAAACCATTTTCTCTCAGAAATTGCTAGTAAATTTCACAAATAATTACAAAGAAACTAGTAATTAAATGTGAAATTTAGAAGTAGAAAGACTGAAATACTATTTTCTTGTTAAACATAATAATCTTTTTATTCACAAATTCAAAAAATCCGTTTTTTTTTTTTTTTTTTACAGTGCAGGATCAATCTGTCTGTCCGTCCAATTTCTCTCTTGTTTATATTACTTGTTTTGAGGACAGTGGATTGTTAGTAAAAAAAATTGGTAATCTATGGAATTTTAGCATAAAATATGATTACCGTGGTAAATTCTTCTAAGAGACATCTCAAAATAGCTTTTTGATAGGAGAAGATTAAACAGACTATTATTAGATTCCAGAATTTGGCTTTTAATATTACGTTTATCTTTGTGAACGTACAAAACAGTAAGCTTTTATGCTCTTTCAGGTTTTTGATCCATTTAGCCGTCTGCCAGAATCCTGCTGTGGGACCAGGTTCTTCCTAATGAAAAAATAGCGAGAAGAAAGTAAATCGTCGGCACGCCGCCATCAGACTCCTGGCCCTGTATTTGAAGGTGCATGCAGATCCAACCGCAGATGTGTGCTGGCATCGAAACTGAACCTTCACTCACATCAAAGACATGCAAAAGGAGACAAAATGGAAGCTGTGGCTGTTTAATGATTAAGGATGGCTTGTTGCACCGGGGCGACAGCTGGGGTGTGAGCTGGCAACAGCTGAGACCATTAAATTTTCATTCCTCAAGGATAAAGATGGAGAGATGGCAAGAAAGGACAAATAAATATAAGAGAAGACCGTTGTGAGAGAACAATAAAAAAGTGATCACAGATTTTAATCATTGCTGTGTAGATTCTTAGTCATTTAGTTATACTTTACCATTAAAATATTCTAGGTCAGTAAGATTTCTTTTTCAGTATAACATGAATTTAGACTTTGAATCATCGTACCTATCATAATTCTTGAGAGATTATACCATAACATATTTTTTTGCCTGAACATGGGTTTGGGGTAGTTCGATTCCCCCCCCCCCCCCCCCCCCCCCCCCCCCCCCTTCCCTTCTTTTATTCAGTAAAGTTGCATTATCTGTTTCAAATAAATGGTCCCAGATAAAGCACTATATAAATGTAACAAATTATTATTATTATTATTAAGTGAAAAGACTGATCTTGACCTTTGTCATGGATGCTTGCATGTATAAACCTTACTTAAACAACTTAAACAATTTAAAAAGGAATTTATACCTGTATGATATTACACTGTACCCACATTGGAAAATGGATGGATGGATGATTCAGCTGCGGCGCCATCTTCTGGTGAGACGCAAGGATTCATTTGGCACAACCTTCACAGTGCATTATGGGTATTCTCTGGCCATTGAGAGTACAACATTGAGAGTTACACACTCATTATTGCACTCATTATTGTGGTGCATTATGCACTCGATGATGTCCACTATGTTTTCGGACACAACTACAAATGGCCGCCCCCTAAAATAGTGCCCTATTTAGGGGTATAGGGGGCGATTTCGGACACAAGTTCCACTGCTTGGGTAGTGAGCCAGATCAACCTCACTTGCCTTCAGTCGAGCCTCATCTAAAGGTCAGCGATGATTGTTTAATGTGTTTGCTATTCGGGTTTGAACTTTAAACCATTTTTGGGTTCGTACTTTTGTTACCGATGTGTTACGCTCTACTCTGTTTGATCCCATGTGTCAAGTGCAATGTCAGTGAGTATGCGATCTTAGAGCTGAACTCATGTAACATTTGTTCTTGATTATAACTAAATTACTAATGCGGGGTGTTTACTACTTTAGTGTTTAAGTGTTTACGGGGTGTTTAGTTTATTTTATGTTGCTGATTTGTATCATCTTCTAATTTTGTTGATTTGTGTCCTCATAGTAATTTTCACATATCTACAGGTAGTTCTTTCTCTGTTAGGTCAAGTGATCGCCACCCTTTGTATTTTTGGTTTTAGTTAGTGCAGTTTATTTAAAGCGTTGAATACGCTGAAGATTTACTTTTAGGTATACAGTTTTGAGGGTGTGGGCTATCAGTTAGGGGAATCGTTGATCATTTCTTTGATTTGGCGACTCTCTTGTTTCCTTTTCTTGCTCTATGATTACTTATTTTATTTCTATTGTTGTGTAAATTACCAACCCTGCGCTTAACCTAATAAATAATACGCGTTACTGTACTTTATTCCATGTCGTTGGCTGTTTCTGTGTATTGCACATACTGTAGCAAAAAGATCTCACTTAAATGTTATACAATCATCCCTTTACAACATCAAGTTCGTAACAACCAGTAGGAGTTAACTCTCCTCAGTCTGACCAGTATGTGACCAGAACTTCAGCTCATGCAGCTGAAGGGTACTCTAACCAAGGACTAATGTGTGAGATACACAGATGTATTATGGGGGCTTGGGAATTGGTTAGCAGATGTCCAGACCCAAGGCCTGGGAAATCAGAGAGGAACCAGGGCGATGGGGTAGAAGAAACAGACTCAGGCAGCAGGTACACTGGAGAGGGGAACGCAGAGAAGCATCTGTTACCAAATTTCTGGATGGGTCAGCACTTTCTGTAGGTCGGAAGAGAGGACCACGAGGTGTTGCAATGTGGGGTCCTTCTCATGAATAAGACAAATGCTCCCCTACAGCTCCCGAGAAGTGTCCTACAGCGCCTGAGAAACAAGGATGACAAGGGGCTGAAGGAAATCAATAGCAGTGAGGAGTGAAGATGTGTGGAGGGGTTGACATGCAAGTTCAGAGTGTGCGTTATGACAATTTCAGACCTCAATGTCACGGATCTTTTGTGACAAGTGTGTCTTACATAGCTTTTTATGTTACACAAACTGTTATTTTTAAACAGGTTTCTTTTAGTGTTTTGCATATCAATTTGCAAATGAGTTTTTAGGAGTAAAAGGGCTGATTACACCAAGGACGATAATTATGGCATATATGTATGAAACTGCCTGAATTTCAATCAAAGTTTATGTTTGGGTTCAAAACTATTTTTAACTTTGGTCTTTTAATGGATTTAATTAAGGTCCCAATACCACACGTTTAAGTTTGTATTTTTTTTTTTTTTAATACTTTAGTTCAACTTTAGTAGGCAGTTATGAAAACATTTGTACTCCGAGGAGATGCTGAATCACTTGTACTTGAAGGGACATTTTGTATCTACCAACTCCGATGAGGCCAGCTGTTAATTCTTGAGATATCAGACATGGCTTTCTAAATAAGATGTTTCATGGCCTGAAAATAATGAATACTTAAGAGGGCTGAACAATATGAAAATGTTTTTTTATTATATAAATGTATGCATGTATTATAAATAAGAAACCTATGACCAAAGTTCGAGTCTGATCCACTTTTTCCTTTCTCTTGTCTGTGACAGACTATAGATTGCAGTTTCTATAGATTGGTGCCACTAATGTCACAGAAGTTTAAATGTGAACGCTTAAACATTAAAACTATCCATTTGAACACACTAATTTCTTAACGATATATTTTCTTGGGCAAGTATCTTCAGGCGTCCAGCTCATGCATGCCACATTTTAATCTGATGTGTAAAAAATGAACACATTGACCTGGAAAAAATGAACACGTTGACCTTGAAACACGCTACGTGTAACAGTCACAGTCATATCAATCCATATTGGTCAAGATGATAATCTTGATCTAGGGAAGATTAAAAAACAAAAAAGACATAGTGACACGTCAACAGCACCAGATGAAAATTCATTGTCCGGCTCAATCAAGACATCTAACACATTTATGTTCTGAAATTGGGATGCTGGAGGGAAAATTTATGTTAATACTCACCGCCTCTGGATTGTATCTAAAATGAGCCTGATTAGGACAAAATACATTTCATTGCCTTCAGCGAGTGATTGGCATGGGGCGAACGGGGCTTGATAATAAGGGGAAAGTTATGTCAGATTTTGATGAATAGGCTCATTTTTGCCATTATTCTCAAACATTTACATGACTCTCCTCTCTTAACCTGGCAGCTCATGTAATAATGTGCCCGTGTCCTGGTTGTCCTTCCAGGAATGACAGGCTGCTGTTCTAACTCAAAACCATCACCTGAAGTGACCCAACGAAGTCTGAGTAAAACAGTAAGTGTCATAAAAAATACATTGTGTTCACTGCAAAGTAAAGTAAAGGAGGGAACTGGTTTCAGCTGGGGGGAAAGTACTGAAAAGATCTGAACTTTCTAGATTTTGTTGGAAAGATTGTTTTCAGGGTAGCTCTCTGGTGCATGTACCTATTCTGTACATTTCCTTCCATTGTCATTCCAAACCTGCATGACTTTCTTTTTTCGTATAACACAAAAGAAGATAGTTTGAAATATTTGTCAGTGTTTTTTTCCTCTCTACATACAATGTAAAAAGTCAATGGGGTCCAGAAATGTTTTGACCCCAATGTTCTCTAAAATATCTTTATTTTCTTCAGAAGAAAGTAAGTCAAAAGAGATTGAAATGACATGAGGGTGAGTAAATGATCAAATTAATGGATCATTTTTTGAGGAACTGTCCCGTTAAAGTTTTTTGCCCCCACCCACCCTACATGTCAGTTGAAAACTGAAGACTTTTTTCCTTCTCGAACACATGACATTGAGAACAATTCCCAGACATCTCTTTAAATACAATGTATACAGTGGTCATGGTTTGCGTCAGTCAGACCAGGTCTGGAGTGAATGGCTGGTTTTTACATCATGTGACATAACAAATTTGAATATGAGCATGTGAAAAACAAGAGCTTGTGAGAATATGAGAAGAGAAGGTATTTAAATAATAAAGATCCCACTCATGTGGTTATATCCATTTTCAGATTGTATTTTGACTTCCTAAAAGGTCATTGAAATTTCTTTTCATTATTCTCAGCTAAATTATACCAAGGTTCCAGTTGAGTTACTAGTTAACATGGCATAACAATGAAAAATACTTCTAAAGCATCTATTTATCTTAGTTAAGCTTAATTTCAATATTTAATAATGTACATGATTAAATTCAAAAATTAATTAACCTGAACTAACCTGATCTAACAAATGAACAACTGTAGTTTTATTAGCTAGCATGAACAAAGTTTAATAAACACTGTAACAAATGTATTGATCATTGTTCAGTAATAGCCAATAGCAATGAAACCGTATAGTACAGTTACATTATTTTAAAATGACTTTTTCTGACTGTAATCTCTTTAAAATAGTTCATACAAATTACTCTCATCCTGGCAGCACCAATGCCTGGAAAAGTCATGGTAAAATCTTCATTGGTTATTTTTCAATGCAATGCATTAGTCAGAAAGTGTGGGAACAGATTGCAGTGTCTCTGTGGCCACAGTTTATGTCCAGGGTTCCTGCAAACTGTGATTGGCCACTTTCCATGTCACTAAAGCCTTTCCTACGTGTCTAACTGGGTGTATTTTGGCCAGAATACATTGCAGCATGAACCAGAATGGTGATAGTCAAAAGTCTGACTGCAAGATTCACAGCCTTTGTGTCTCCAGCCAATTATCCATTCACTATAACACCTTCTCTAAGTATTCAACACCTAGACAATCTTTGAGCTATTAAATCTTTAGCATACTCTTGTTTACCCAGCGCAAACATGCTTGAAGTCTGTCATTAGTTCCTACAAATATTCCCTTGCGCGTTCCAATTACCTCATATACCATCAGGTGACAAATTAGTGAGATAAAAAAAACACACTTGTCACACAACAGTTTCTCACTAATGATAAAGTCATGTGAACGGCCAAGAAAACAGCTCTCACTTGGTGTAAATTGCATGTGCAAACATTGTGAAAATACATTGAAACTGTTTCCAATCCTGCTCTATGATTTTATACAGTACCAAAAGAAAAGAAAAAACAGCACTGAAAACCTTCTCCGAGCTCCAACTAAACCAACACAGCAGATGGTTTCTGCTCTCAGCTCTGTCTCTCCTGAGTCCTCTCCTCTCCACCCTACTAATGGCACCCTCCTCAGACTGCAGGAGCAGCCCACCTTAATTAAACAGTGTTAATTGTGGGAGTTGGAAACTGCTCTCCACCATTATGTAGCGCACAGCTGGTTGTCGCCTTCTCCCAAGAGACTCTTTCCAGCTCACTCTCTCTCTCTCTCTCTCTCTCTCTTTCTCTCTGTATGGAGATTGCTTATCCTGGAGCAGAGCACGGTTTCATATAGTACTTCCAATTATGGAACATATAAAAGTGAGGAATATGGGGCACAAGTAGAAATAAAGTCATCATACTATGCTTACTGTCTTTGAACCAAGTAGGACATGTTCCTTGATCAACAAACTCCTACACTCAAAAAGGTTCAAATACATGTTCTTTATTGGCATCGATGGTTCTATGAAGAACCTTTACGTGCTTTCACACCGGATAGTTATAAGAACTCAGTTATGCGTTGACGTAATCGACGTCATGTTTCACACAAAACAAAACTCTAATGGCTAGCTTAATATGAGCCTGCACATTTAATATGAGTAATATGAGCTTAACCTGCAACTACATTCAGCGACAGCACCAAAAATGATGTTATTCAGATTATTAAAAAAAAATATATTTTTAAGAGTGAATGAATCCTGAATGAAAATATGACGAAAAATAACATTGTTGGAATTTTTTTTTTTAAGAGGGAAAAAAATGAATTGGTAAATTAAATGGGGAAAGTTATAGCATGTGCTAAAACAGAAAATTATTCAAATTCACAACGTGAACGTACAGCTTTCACAGGCACATAATTCATGTTGATACATATTTTATGTGTTTTCTGTATGCTTATTGAATAAATACATTCATTTTTCAAAATGATTAAACATTTGGTTAAAGTTTTAACAGTTTTAACATTTTGCACATCGTCAACCTTAATATTATGTTGTCAACTAAAATTACATTCAGTCAGTGTGAAATGGACTTTAAATAATTTGACATGACACAATATAGAACGTTTTCATCAACAAACAACAATGATAAACTGTTTAAATTGCATTTCTAAGGATTTACTTTTTATTCTGAACTATTTAGGGCACCTCCTGCTGTTTTAATCCTCTCAGATGTGCAGCCAAAAACTCTTCTTTCTCCACCTCGAACACTTAATATGAGTTTTACACTCAAACCGTGTTTCGCTCTGCCAATCGCATAGTACCTCTATTTTATACCATTTTCATAACCTGAGAGAGATTGACAGCTCTAACATGAGTGATTTAAAACGAAAAAATAACCGGAAAAGCATTCGCGTATCAATGATGTGACAGACAACTAATGTCCTTTGCCGTTCAGTTTATACAGCACGGATCAATTTAAACTATAGTCATGGAATGTGTGCTATGGCCATTATGCTTTAGACCTTTCTTTCTTTCTTCTACGCTGTCCCTTACATGTAGCATTAACATTTCGTTTAGACTGGATCTGGACATTCTACATAACTGGACTGCATTTACAATTGCATTAACCAAAGATGTTCAATCCTTTAATGATTGCAGGTAATTGACAGAAGAATCATTAACATGTCTATATGTGGATAGAATCCATTTTGTTCTTAGATTCATTCTCATTCCACTTTTAAAGCAATTAGGTGCTATCAGCTTGTATTCAGTCACTCGTGATCAGTCAGGAACAGCTTCAACTCACCTGTGATTACCTGTCCAACTACTTTAAGAGCTGGAATGTACATGTAGTTCTCTGGATCGTGCAATTTCTGTTCAATGAGGACAGTAGTGAGCATGCGGGGCATATTTCTCATCACTTTCTGTGCAAACTCGCCATGGCCGTGTCTATCTGGCATGGTTCCTATATGCTTTATTTATGGAGCCTCATAAATATCATAGGCATATCAATAAACAATGTCAAATTTTCATTTTTTCCCCCTTACCATAATCAAATCACTCTTGCAGTTATTCTTCCTGATCTAGCATATCACATGGATTAATCTACCCAGATTGGAAAATTTAACTTGTGGGTTTTCAATCACATTAGGAACGCAGATATATTTTATTCACCGTTGTGCAAAAGTTTTGTTTTATTTGTGGAGCTGGAACCGTGCCATCTTAAATAGTTCATGATAGCCTCTGAAACAACGGTCGATAAAACTATTCACAAATTAATGAGATTTTTTTTCATGCATTTTAATTGTTAATTTGATATAAAAGTTACTCAACCTCTCTGTATTGACTGACTGCCTGATTGTTTATTGAATTTGACTGTGAGATGTGTGTTAAAATGTTGAAAAAAGACACTGCACTAACTCAACACGTTTATGCCTCTGTCCAAGTTCTCTTGTTTTACCCCAGGAGATTATTTTTGGATTTGAATATAAATGTCGCTAACGGTTACATTCTATGGTGTGTGTTCTTATGATGCAATGCAATGCAAGATTTATGTGATACTCTGAAGAAGGTGGAAATAGAAGTGTGAGCGCAACTTCGCAGAAGTCTATTGCGCCGTAATAGATGCTGCTTCACCTTTGATGAATGTTTTCCATACCGGATGCAGACTTGAGGCCAGACTCATCTGTCTTATAATTCAAACTCAAAGAGCAATTTCCAGGCAAAATGTTTTGCTTGTGGATTTGTACATTTCACTGCATGTGCGCCAATAGCTTGTGGTGCAGCCCGCTGGATTTTACACTGATAATGATGAATGCACTATTTGTTCTGCTGTTTGTTTGACCTCCACATTCTTTTATGGGTGTAAAAGTGTGGTGTTAACTGCGCTGAAGTCCTCTCCGGAGGATGCATTATTAGCTCATTATGGGCTATTCATTATGGCTAAAGGGGTGACGTCGGGTCACCTGACACCTCTGGCCATACTGCAAAACCTGCGTGTGATTTGAACTGCTTCAAGTGACCTGATTTTTGTGTGTAGCCAACAGCATGTACTGACACACATGATAATGACTAGACAAATGCATTTTACATGTGAAAATGGCATAGTGCATACAATGGTATTTCACATGTACATGAGCTTGGTGTTGTAGAGAAATTGTCTTGCAAAGAATAATTAATTCTGAGCAAAATAAAATCTATTTTGCCTTTGAAAACAGTTTATCTGAAAGTATTCTGATGACCACATTTGCATAGAATTCTAAACAACTACTATATTATAATTAAATATTTATAATTTATATGGTGCTTGGAGTAATACTGAATAAAACATTGTCAGAATATATGTCTGCTTCTGAATTGTTGTCAGTAGAGAAAAATATTGCATATACCAGCAAGGGATAACTTGGCCATGCTAACCAGTAAAACTTTGATTTAGGTTGCTAGGCACAGCCCAGTTGTGTTCCATACTTTCAGCCAATCAAATATGAGGGGCTAAATTCTGATTGGCTGGCTTTATCACCAGTCACAGCATTATCTCACCTGCAGCCATTGGAAAGACACAAACAAACATGTTTTGGAAAGAGAAAAGGAGGGATTGTACTATGTGGGAATAAGTGACAATATAGTCTGGAGTACAATACACCACAGAATCAAGTGAGTTATGATCTTGTCATTGTTTAACTTTTAGAATTGTGTTCTTTTTTACATGTAGTTTTCTGGCTAGTTGGTTAGCTGGCTGAGTCAAATCAAAGAAAGTTACATATAATGATATAAAATGATTTTTAAATCATTAAATAAAAATCATATTTTGAAATGTGTGCATATAGTTTTATATATTTAATTTTTATATTATATTGATATATTTTTAAATCATTTGAATTTATTTGCCATTGTTTGGGACCATTGCTTTTGGTCATGTTGTTGTGATTTTGATGTGTCATTTTCCCGCTTGGGCCTGTGTTTCTGTTTCCAGTGTTATTGCATTCGTGAATCATAATTTTTGCCTTGTAGGTTTTGCAATTTCTGCTGATCTAAATGTGTCGGCATGGTACTATTATCTGTCTGGCTGACAAAGATGAGATTTTGTTGAAATTGCGAGAATGACTTGTGATAGTCTTGGAAGCATTAGTTGGAATGGATTGAAAAATATTGTTATTGTTGAGCCCTGCTAATCATTGTCATATTGCTTTGTATCAGGCTGTACATCATCATATGTCATATAATATTTTGGTTTCACTTTATTTTGATGGTCCCTTTAACACATTCTGTCAAGTAATGTTGCACCTACATGAATGTCTACGAACTTAAGTTGAATATAAGTTGACCGATAGGGTTAGGGTTAAAATAAATGAATTTTGATAAATTAAATTTATTAAAACAAATACATTTATTTATTATTTAAATATCTTTAAATATAGCTTTGAACAAACATGATGCAGTTCAGCCTTGCTTTCGGTTTTGCACCCCATAGTCAAATTGCCGTAGCCTATGAGCAACACTGATTGTGTGAATAATCATTAGCTATGTTTCCATCCACCCATTTTTATGTGAATTTTGGGATATCTCATAAAAAATGTAAAAAACAACGCTGGATGGAAACGCCAAGATGCATCTAAATTCTAAAAATGTGCGTTAAAAAATGTATGCAGTGAATTGAGGTGGATAACAAATGTTATGCACGTCCTGATTTTGACACTGATTTGTTCTTGTGTCAACAAATTTTGTTGATCCTGGAACAAAATTCCTGTCTGAAAATTTGATCATAACCCTATCCCTAAATCTAACCCTACCTCTAAGTTATCCCTAAAATCAGAGGGAAATGTTAGGTGAGTAACACTGATGTAGAAGCTCCTAGCCCTGGTTGTAAGCCTAGACTTGACATAAACTGTAAACTTGTCCATCAAATCTGATGGAAGATGTTGATCCAGGAACATGTTGCACTTGGTGAAATCAGGTTTTCCCAACATTACTTACGTTTTCAAAATGTTCCTCAAATGGAATTTTAAACCAGTGATGTGTTTTCCAGACGTTACACGCATCTTGCATAGTTGCATCCCTGTGGTATAGTCAGTCCCAGTCTACATTTAGTCAATCATATTGAAATGTTAAGTGACATTTTGATATACTGTGTGTTTGATGCTATTAGAATAATATTTGTAATTGTCTATGAAAATGAGTGCTATGTAGTGTTCACTTTTCTAAATTCACAGCTCTTTTCCAATATTTTTCAGTTCAATCTTTAATTGTGATAAGAAGAGCTGCTTAACTGCTATTTAATGGTTCTTTAAGACAACCTGTAAAGTGAATATGAAGTGTTATGTTTGTTAAATGATATTAAGCAAGCTGGAAATTGGTTTATTTGCTGTGAAGTCAATCTTATGTTGGGAAGACATATTTTTTTGACATGTTATGGTGCCTCTGAGCACTTTGAAGGAAGTCCCTTCTCCGTTGGGTAATATCAGGCATCAGGCCTTGGATATCAAAGAAACGTCAAATAAATCCCCCAATTCGGAAGAAATGCCATAGGGAGTCGATGGTAAATATTTCACAAATGAAAGGTCTAGGACATCAGACACATCTGCCCATGAGAGCCATACAGTCACATACAGTTATTTGTTTGCTCATTTTTAAGATGCACTGACAAAGACCAATGAAATATGATTGATGACATATTGTTTATATGCACAATACATCAGTTATATGGTTGATTTTTTTATATTTAAATTCATTTGTTCATTTCCTCTATTTGTACCTACTCATTAGTGTCTAAATTCTACTAGAAGATATGAGATTAAATGGAGAGGAAATTGAAAAATAATATACGATTATATATTTAGCAAAAATTGCACTTATGTCTCAAGAACCATTAATAAGCCCCCTTTGACCATTTAATTATTGATAAAGCTAACATAACATAAAGCTAACACATAAGCTTTAGTTGCTCTATTAAAGCCAAGAAGATGAAAGCCAAACTTTGTTCTCATAATATCAAAAGATCAGAGTTTAAAGCCAAAATGAGAAGGCTGAACCGAACCGGACATTCACCTATAATAATCAGAGCAGAAGATCACAGAGGAAAAAGAGTCCGAGTCAGCGACTTCAAGGGGACGAGCCTTGAATCGAGCGAAGACGGCCCCTTCTCAAACCATGCTAATGATGGTAACATTTCCTAACAAAATCATTAAGCCATTTTTTTCTTGCAAAGAATATTGTTCTGCAGCTGGATAGATAATAATGAGCCTGAGTGCAAGTTCAGCTAATTTAACAGACTTCCTTTGCCAAGAAGCCCTAATTCTAACTCACGTCCACGCGAAATCATTAATCAGGGGCCATCTGCAATTACCAGGCAGACAGCGTGCTCATTCTCACCTTACTTCTGTTCTGGCTCATTTCTGCTCGCTGTCCGCAGGTTAATAAAGAAGAGGCAAGACCTCTTCCAGAGCTGCGTGATGGTTCGTAACACTAATAAGGCCAGTCATATTTTCTATTATTAGATTGAAGAATCCCACCGTGTGCTACAACTTGCTGGACATGACCGTGACCTTGACCGTTTCGCTATGCACACATCTGTAACCTACATATGATTTGGCTCCTTTGTTTTTAAGTGACACATTTGCAGCCGAATTTTTTCCGTCAGTCATTTTCAAAATTTTTGTCACAGTCATCTGCCATAGATCAGATTAGGCATGCCTGTAAATGGCAAAAAAACATTTTCTGGCGTTCATTTTGGGCCACGCCATTGTTTAAACTGTGCCTCTGCAAATGCAAAGCCAAATATTGTGAATGTTGATCATTATTCATGATGATTGTGTAAGCAAGTGTGTTTCATGGGCCTTTTTTCATAGAAGGACTTAGATTAAGCCAGGATTAGGCCTTAGTTCAATTAGGGCATTTAAGCAGATTTTATAAATGTGGCTTAGGAAAATACATTACTGGTGTGCATCTTGAGACAAAAAAATAATCACAGTTTTAAGATATCTCAGTGCAAGTTGCTTTCAGTTAAATCAGCTCAAGCATGCATTTTAGTCTGGCACTATGGGCTTAATCCTTGTCTGTGAAACCAGGGGATGATGTTTTATTAACAAGTTTGGGAGGAACATATTCAATATCTACCCGGTCAGCACGAGAGGAGGCATATATATAGTAAACTCGCCTATGTTCCTCAACAGTCTTTCTGCATCCCTGCGCCACCCCGAATCCCAGCCAGGGATATGAGCGGATTACTCTGGGTTTGGGACAATTTCTGAGGCACACCAAATACAAATACTATTTTACTCTATCTGATTATTATTCTAAGTATAGGCTTAATAAAATAAGAAAGTGAACGACAGAACGTTTTGTTAACTGAGGATGAAAGTTCTCACTTAAGCTATATGCATGAACATAGACTAAAGATTCACAGAATAAAGTTACTCAATTAGTTGCATTCTGTCACATTTCTTTATGTGCATGCAGTGCTCAATTAGCAAACATTTAAAACGAACAATGAGCAGTACTGTACAAACTTTCCACCTACTGCAACTTCACTTCATTTGATTCCTTAAATTAAGTATACCCGGTAATCAAATTGGCTGTACAAGTCATTTCATCTTAAAGGGGCTTTGTAGAAATTATTGACCATATCTTTACAGTGATAGTTTTTTACCTTTTGAGATTTACAGGAACTGAAATGCATTAAGTGAATCTATTTCCTTGGACAATTCATTCGGTAGCGTGGTGCAAAATGATTTGGGCAGTGCAATCTGGTGGGGCTTTATTGTAAAAACCACTGGTGTTTGTGCATTAGGCCTTGCAGTAAAAGTACAGCCTACATGCACGCGTGCGTGTGAAAGAGAAGTGTGTGGTCATGTGTCAGTGCCAGATGGGAAAGATTTCTGTCAGAGAGGCTCTGCCTTAAGACCTAATGAAATCTTAATTCTAATGCGGCCGTCACTGAGAGGGATATGCAGGCAGGGATTTATGAGCGGGAGACAGAAGTGGTCAATATTACAAGTCTTGAGATCTGTCCTAATGCTGAAAATCATGGGATTAGCACAGTTTCTCCCTTTCAGGACCAGATTGTGGGCTTAGACTGTCTCTGATAGTGTGATTAAATGTCTTTTTTAATCTGAACATGAGGAATGTGGAGAACCACGTCCACAGAGCACTGTATGGCTTTCACACCAAGGCCACGGTTTATTTTCCAGTGGGGAATATATGGGCTGAAGAGGTCAAGCAGTGATATCTGAGAAGGAGGTCAAAAAACATTGATGGGTAGTGGCTGGAAATGAAATTTTATTATGGATAGATGCTTGAAACAAAGTTTATTTATTGCATAAAGTGTACGCTTAGTCTACAGTTTCACGTTTGTCCATATTACAGCATATTTTACAGCAGACAGGAATAGACCATCATGTCAGACTGACATGCAGAATGACCAATTACGTGGCATTTATAGTGGCAAGGCGGATTACCAAACATTTTGAAGATGCCAGTCAGTTGGATTGAATTTGAATTTGTACTATATTGAAAATTATTCTGTATTCTTTTATCGGTCAAAAGATTGGAATTTCTTTCTTTTTTTTTTATGTTTATGAAAGAAGCAAATGCTCACCAAGACTGCATCTATTTGATAAAAAAAAATACAGTAAAAACAGCAATAATGTGAAATATTGTTACAATTTTAAATATACTAGTGCAAAATGCCCGTGCAAAATATTTTTTTTGTGTGTGTTTTTAGCAATTGTTGGTTTGGTGTGTTTGAGTGCTCATTGTTACAATTACACAGCAAAAGTTCAGTGACATTTTTATTTGTGCATGGTAGAAAGCATACTGATACTGACATAATGTTGCATTGGAGGATATATTTAGAGTGGATATTTATGTTTTGTTAGTGCAGACTGGCTGTTCTTGAAGATTACATGTTGTTCTTGTGTCAGCACCTCTTTATAGACAACATTGCTCAGAAAGTGGCGCTTTTTGTTTGTTTCATTATCTTGAGCAAGATACGAAGTCTGCTTGATCTGCCAACTCTGCTGGCTGCAATGTAGAATTGACCATGACTGAAGAAGTCTCTTGTGCAGAAGACACCAACATGTTGCAAAGACTGGCCTTGTGACTTATTCACTGTCATAGCAAAGCAGGGTCTCACCGGAAACTGCCTACGTCGCAGGGTGAATGGAAATATGTTGTCAGATGGGATGAGGATGATGCGTGGAATGAGTAATGTGCGCCCAGCATTGACGCCGATCACATAGCAGCCAAAAGATGAGGCAGGATTTGCTCAATGATGTATCTCGATCCATTGCAGTGTCCATTTTGTTGGTCGAAATTTCGAAGTAGCATGATCACCATTCCCACCTTTAAAGTGATGCGATGGGGAGGCATACCAGATGGGCAGAGGGTATTTAGAAACTCAGTCGGGTACATATGGTGACCCTCAGATTCTGCGGTGTCCACACTGTTACAAACATGCTCTTCTCCAGGAAAATTCTTTGTCATATATTCATTCACTTTGTCAACTTCAGAGTTGGTTGGGCACAGTATGACACGTTCACATAGCCTAAAGTAACAGAGATAAAAACGGACACGACACGCCGGCCTAAAGTAACAGCTGATGGGGATTTTCCGTCACGATCGATAAGAGATAACCTCGTTTAAGCCTGCGTAGCCGAGAGCTCCTGTTGAATAGGCAGGGCAACTATTTAACATATTAAACATCATCACATAGTTATAGCCTAACTTCAGTTATAGGCTAACTTCAGCGCAATGTTAATGACACAGTAATATATTAGCATTTACTACAGAGACATGCCCGTGAAAGATAGCGATAATGTTAAGCATGACACCGTAATATATTAACATTTACTACAGATACATGGCCGTAAACAGCATAGCTTTAAATAAACATATTAAGCACCAGAATTAAATAATATATTAAGAAGTAAACAGCGTGACTTACAGATTTAGTTAACATCCAGAGAGTGTTTGTTTATTGTTTATTTTTAAACCACAAACCATAATGTCAGAATGTTTATTTTTAAACCACAACCTTCTGAGTGCTTCTTTTACAGGTATATTTAACAATATCTTTTGCATTTCTCATCCAAACAACGCCAAACTTGGCACTGCACTTACTCGTGCCCGTATCAAGACACCTGGCAAATTTGAAATTAATAGGACTAACGGTTCGAGAGATATGCGAATAACAGACAGACAGACACACACACACACAGACAGACAGACGTTCCTGTAATTTATAGATAGATGTTCTTCTCGTTGAATATATTTTGACATTTAATTTATTCCTGTGATGCAAAGCTGACTTTTCAGAGTCACATGATTCTTCATAAATCATTCTAATATGCTGATTTGTCACCGAATTGTAATCAATTATTATTGGTGCTCAATTATTAATAATGATTCTTATTATTAGTTTTTGCTGCTTAACTATATAAATATTATATATATATATATGTATATAAAAAAATATTTTTAAATCTTACCCTAAAAAGTTGAATGCTGTATCAAAGCTTTCATTATTATATGAAACTATATACTACATAGGCCTATATTTAGTTTATATATACTATACTGTGTACTATACATAGCTACATGATATATTTCATAAAAATATATAGCAGCACAACTGGTTTAAACATTGATAATAATAATATGAATTATTATAAATAATAATAATCAGAAATGTTTCTTGAGCAGAAAATCTGAATATTATAATGACTTCTGAAGGATCATGTGACACTGAAGACTGGAGTAATGATGCTGAACATTCAGCTTTGCATCTCAGGAATAAATTACATTTATATAAAATATATTTAAATAGGAAACTGTTATTTAAAAAATGCAATGATATTTCAGTATTCAGAACAGAAGAGACTTATATGGGGTGGTGATGGCGCAGTGGATAAGACACATTCCTGTGGTGTGAGAGACCCGGGTTCGAATCCACTGTGAGACACCAATGTGTCCCTGAGCAAGACACTTAACCCCTAGTTGCTCCAGAGGCGTGCGACCTCTGACATGTATAGCAATTGTAAGTCGCTTTGGATAAAAGCGTCAGCTAAATGAATAAATGTAAAATGTAAATGTAAATTTCAAAAACATTAATAGTGTATGAAATGTATGTGTTTTCACTGTAGGTTTTCATATTTGACAGTTACCATTCTTGATAATTATTTTAGCAATGACACGATGTAATTGAGCATGGGAATTTGTTGTTCCAAATTTATGTGCAATCTGTTTGGCATATATTTGCATAAGTCAGTGTTGAAATATTTGATCAGCTTCAACCCAGTCTGTCAGTGGAAGTATTTTTTTTTTTTTTTTTTTTTTTAAATGTTAAAATAAAAAAATGAAAGAAAAGAAAATCACATCACAGAGAACAAGTGAGTCCAGGCAGCCGTGCGGGTCTCTCGTGAGGATCTGTGTGTGTTAGGACTTGGAGAAACTCACAGATCGGGTCCTGAGAGCGCTGACGGAACAGAACATCTCAGTGAGATGTCCATGTGCCCAGAACCCAGGAACTTGCATCTAAAAGTGGGAATTGAAAAAGACACGGGTGGTAAAGCAACACCTTATGTTGGAATCAATGATGTCATGCTATATATAAAGGCTGTAGTGTAGGGCATGATGAGATCATGTATATGATCACTGACATTTTTATATCTTGATGTTGACACAGATTTATTTTTGTGTCCGTTTTTTTTATTTTTAAAAGTGTACTTTTTTTCTTTTAATTTTTTATATACTTTTTTTAATTATATTTTTATTTTTTTATTTTTACATAATGGAATGTATGTATTCAGTAGCCTATACTCTGAATGATTTGTCGGGAGTTTCTTCTTTAAAAGTCATTGGTGAAATTAAATAACTAACTAAAGTCTTACTAATTTAGATACACAGTAATTTGTAGAAAATATTACTTTCAGAATAATTAAAGCATTTTGTACATTAAATTGAATGAAATGAAGAGGAGATGCATGCATTACTGTATATTAAATGTAGTGTCTCTTAAACATACCAGTTTCTATCAGAGTTATTGATTTTTATCCTGTAAAGTTATAATAACATCAAATGGGTTGTCCTTCCAGACATTTTCGGATTCTTTTTCTCATTTGAATTTATTTTTGAAAGAAACAAGTGCCTAATCCCTGTGTTATTTGTTTGAGTTATGGTATTGTAAGGGAACGTTAGGTGAAGTGCAGTCTGGCAGTAGGAGGACAGCAGATGTGTATTAGTGATAGTGGAGGCGTAACAGTGACAGATATTGAGATTGGTCCTCTTGCTGACTCACTCCCTCGCGGACGCTGCTGATTCTGCAAAATACTGTAAAACAAAAAGACACTGATGAGGGTGTAATGTCAAACAGCTGTGTTGAGCCACTTAAATTCTTCTCCCTTGTTTCCGCTTTCTCTCTCGCCCCAATTCCCTTGTTAGTATGGTGTTGTTATGGCTATATTTACATTGCTTCTGAAAGGATCAGGAAATGGCAAAAACCATGGCTCAACATAAACTCCTAGGCATTGGCTCCAACTAAATTCTCTTTATTATTATTAAAAACATTGATTAAGCCAGAAAAAGAAAAATGTGTTTACAAAACCAGCGCAGATTATCTAATGCTGTTAGCAACAACAGGAATATACAAAGAATTAATTCTGTTGTGAGCATATTGAATAAATTTAAGACTGGGTTAATGTGCCTTTTTATTGAGCTCTCGTCACAAAAGAGACAAACCATCTCCGTCTTCATCTCCATCTCCATCGTCATATGTTGTTATCTTCTGCTGTCAATTCTATTGATTGAAGAAAGCAAGCTGATTTAAAGGTTGTATCAGCGATTTCAGGCCCAAAAATAAATGATCACATTCATCAAATCTTTCTTAACGATCCGCTAGCTGCCCGCCCCATAAGCAGGCTTTTAAAAAACCGCGTCTCTGTAGGCAGCCTAGGCTCTGAGATCTGCACACAAAAACAAATGGGTACACCACCACTCAAAACTAAAATAAACAGGGTTTCAACCAATCACCGACAGGAGTTGCTCCGACTTCGTGTCCAGCCGTGAACGAGCTCAAAACCTCACAACACCTGCCTCTGTCGGTGATTGGTTGAAACCCTGTTTATTTTATTTTGGTTTTGAGCTAGCGGATCGCTAGGAAAGATTAGATGAATGTGATCATTTATTTTTGGGCCTGAAATCGCTGATACAACCTTTAACCTTCACGCCAGCATTTATAACGCATTACCATGCTCTCCTGTAAGACCACTATAATCAGCCAGTCTGCATGTGTTTGTGTGTATCACATTTGCTTTATTTACAAATCATTTTTCCAATGGAGGATATCTGTAGATGCCCTCAAATGGAGGTTTTGTCAGATTTAAATCTTTTTCATAGAGTTTTGTATGAAAAGTTTGGGGTCAGTAAGATGTTTTAATGTTTTTGAAAAAGCTATTTTATTTTCACCAAGGCAGCATTTATTTGATAAAAAAAAAAACAACAACAGTAAAAACAGTAATATTGTGAAATATTATTATTATTTCAAATAACTGTTAACTATTTTAATATATTTAAAATTTTGATTTATTCTGTGATTAAAGCTGAATTTTCAGCATCATTGCATAATCCTTCAGAAATCTTTCTAATATGATGATCAATATGAGTTACATAATTCATGACATAATTCAAATACTAAAAACATCCCTGAAAGAAACATTTTGCTTTTTTAAACTAAAATAATTATTTACTTTATTTATAAATAATTTTTACTTTAATGTGCCACTGTTATGCTTTTTCGAATATTAGTTCTCATGCAGTGTAGTTATTTGTGAATATAAACGGTCTGCAAAGTTTCAAAGATCAAAGTCCACGACAAATAAAGTTATTGTCTCCTAAAAGAAAGAATCGATTCTGAACTGCCAAAACAAGTCGTCAGTAATTCCAGTCTCACTTCCTTTTGTATACATGCGAAACATTGAACACATTTGCATAATGCCAGCCTATGGTTTTCATTGGCTGCCCACAAACTACATCTACTTCTCTTCAGACTTGAAGACTTTGGTTCGTATTGTCTGCAAAGCGAGAAGACGCTGTTTAAGACAGAGGTACTACTTATCGGTTCTAAAAACCGTCCACAAAACCTCCCACAACACAACTTTAACATAGTAGGATGCCCTGTTACTTTATCCTGTACAGTAAAAGACCTGGGTGTTATATTAGACTGCAACCTGTCTTTTGAAAATCAGTTTTCATATGTTTCAAAAACAGCCTTTTTCCACCTTAGAAACATTGCTAAGCTACGTAATATGCTATCAGTCTCTGATGCAGAAAAGTTAGTTCATGCATTCATGACCTCGAGACTAGATTCCTGTAATGCTTTATTAGCTGGTTGTCCTGCATCCTCAATAAATAAGCTACAGTTAGTGCAAAATGCAGCTGCTAGAGTTCTTACTAGATCAAGAAAATATGATCATATAACACCGATTTTATCATCACTTCATTGGTTACCTATAAAGTTCCGTATTAATTACAAGGTATTGCTACTGACCTATAAAGCCCTAAATGGTTTAGCTCCAGTCTATTTAACGGATCTTCTATCGCCCTATAATCTATCGCGCTCTTTAAGATCACTAAATTCGAGGCTTCTGGTCATTCCTAGGATATCCAGATCCACCAAAGGAGGGAGAGCATTTTCACATTTAGTGCCGAAGCTCTGGAATAGCCTTCCTGATATTGTTCGTTGCTCAGACTCGCTCTCCCAGTTTAAAGACGCATCTCTTCAGCCAGGCATTCATATAAATTTTTTATCTTACAGTTACTGTAAATCCGGCCTCTAGTTCATAAACGCCAGAGGAGAACTGGCCCCCGACTGAGCCTGGGTTCTCCCAAGGTTTTTTTTTTCTCCATTGGGTCACCTTGGGTCACCAGAGTTTTTCGGTTCCTTGCCACTGTTGCCTTTGGCTTGCTCAGTTGGGGATATTCAAATTAATTAATCAATCATTAATACCACTGATCAGCCCTACCAAACGTGGATGTTTTTTTTTCCCACTAAGAAACGAACATTGTTATGTTGTTTTGATTGATTCTGTGAAGCTGCTTTGATACAATCTGTATTGTGAAAAGCGCTATATAAATATACTTGACTTGACTTGTTTTCTGCACTGCGAATCCACTTTCTGCACTTCAGAAGGATGAGGACTCGTGCTGGACGGCATTGTTCATATCACTGTGTATTCAAGAGCTGAGGAAGCCTCCGGAGATGATATTCAGATGGTAATGGGTGTTTCCTTTCTGACACACGCTGTAAGCTGTCGACCAATCATAACAGACTGGCCGCCTGACCAATCAGAGCATAGACTCTCGGAAAGGAGGGGTTAAGAGAGGTTGAATCTTCTAACTAACCTTTTTCAGACTTTTTGAGAAATTAGGTGATGTGCACGTATATTATGATAACATTGAAGTGCTATTTGACCTTGGATGCCTGTAAACCTGTTAGGAGACATTCAGAATAAAATTAGGAACCTTTAGAGTAGCATTATAGCGGCACTTTAATTTATCATGAGGGCATCCCCAACACACTGTGTGAAAAATGTCTGCAGTCTTTGCAAATGCAAAGGTAACAAGCCAATGTTTTAAGTTTTGATTTGCATCTCATTAGCCTTGTTTCTACGCCGGCCAGCTTCAGTGCCCCCACAAGACCCGTGATTCCCTCCGAATCTTCCACAGCTGCCACATGCACTCCTCATCAACAGGTGGTATCATGAGACAGGTCTGTGCCAGCTCACTCATTAGCTGGTGGCCCGTGGCAGTGGTGGTAGTGGACCGGGTACAGTTAATCAGGGATGAGAATCTTTGCGTCTGCCAGAATTGAGCCCATTTAGTCATACAAGTCACCAGTGATTTTCACTTGTGCCTAAAGCTTGACAGGGACTTGCTAGGAACATCGTTTGAATAATTTACGCTGAATATATAAGCTGTTGATTGTGTCCCATATGATGTCCCCTCACATGTCCAGTGTTATTTTAGTTTTATTCATCTTAATTCATACTTTCTTAATAAATATATAATACATTTTTATTCATTTCATGATGTCCTTTTGTCATTTTATTATTTTATATGTATTTAAGTTTAGTTTTTCTATTTCAGTTTAGGTTTAGTTTTAGTTTTTCCTAGTTAATCATTTTAGTGCACTTATTTATTGACAATAAAGGCAACATTTCTAATTTTTACAGACATATTTTATTTAATTTAATTTAAAGCTTTATTTCAATGAACAGATTTTTGGCATTGTGAGGTCAGGTTGAAACCTTGCTGTTTGTGCATCAATACATCTTAACATTTTTCATAATTGTGTGCTTGATTTACTCTTTGTGTGAATCATATATGAATTTATGAATTGCATTATATGAAGCATGACACATAAAAGTGCAAAAATAGGTTTATGATTTTGGCTGATTTGTACAACAAAATTATAAAATGAATACATTTTATAATCAGGAAATGACCCAGTACTCAGTTGATGAGTAATGCCAGGACCTACAATAATTTACAAGGCCAGACATTTTAAAATGAGTGGACCTTGGTGAAATGGGGTGGACCTCAATTTACATCATTTTACAATATATGTGATTTTTTTTTGATTTTTTTTTTGACAATATGGATTTAGTATCAGATCAAGATGTTCTGTTAGTGACAAGCACAGATCATAAGATTAATTATGTTTCTTTCTTGTTGAGTGATTGTAGACAGATTTAATTTTTGATTCTTGTGTGTACCTTCTGCACAGCGTACATCAGAAAGGGCCTGTAGACGTGCAGAAAAACCTGCACAACATTTCCCCGAGGGGTTCAGCTTCATTTACTCTGCGCATGGTTTGGTTACTTTATTTAAAGACACCAAATTAAACAAGGCAACTCTGGCCTTGACGTTATCATAGAGAAAACGCAGTGGAATCAAAACTAAATTGTAAATAAATCTAATATCAACAACTAATAGATCAAAGTGGCTATTTTTGTGTTTCATGATTAATGAGTCAGTAGTGTGTTTTTTTCTCCTCATGCTTTATAAGATCTTCCACCTTGTTAAAGCCCTAGGGAACGGCATGGAAATGCAGGGGAAATATCCTACTTTCCTGAAGAATCTGCCAGTCTGTTCTACTCTTAGATGACCTATTATGAAATCAGTGAACGGGAAGTGAGCTCATTATTCTCTTAAAGGGATACTTCACCTCTGGAAAAATGAATGTATT
Organism: Semotilus atromaculatus; assembly: GCA_031834385.1. NCBI lineage: Eukaryota > Metazoa > Chordata > Actinopteri > Cypriniformes > Leuciscidae > Semotilus > Semotilus atromaculatus. Next base: position 34,372,551 of record JAULUF010000042.1, read on the forward strand.
TAAAATGGGTCATTTATGTAGAAGAAATGTGAAATTATTTTCCTATTGGATGTTTGCGGTTGTTCGTGATGTAAGCGGATGATGGTGACGTAAGCAGGTTCCAGCTCACCACGCCCTTGGTACGAGCTACCACGCCCTGGGCAGTATAAAAACATCTTGTTTCGTCAAAACCACTGTAGCGAGTAAGAAGTTGGAATTGCGAGTATTGAAAACGATCAGGTTAGATCTATATTTTAGTTACATTTTTCAAATATTGCCAGTGGGTGGAGTCAGGCTCTGACCAGTGGTTTAGTTATACCCTTTAAGTAATGAATCACCCTCTTTATTGACTAATAGCAAGAAAGAAAGAAAAATGATATTATTTGTGTGTGTATGCATAGGCCTACACTACATATACTACATATACATACACTACAGATACACATGCATGCATAGGCCTCACTCTCTCTCTCTCCATGAGCTGCAGGACTGAGAGGTTCAGGAGGTCATTTGTGCCGGCCGCCATAAGACTGCATAATGGATCTGTTTGAAGTGCATGATTTATTTACTACTAATGATAGTAGCTTGTTTTGTGATTTTTATTTGTATGAGTGTATTGCGGTGAGAATGCTTGTTGGTAGACAATACACATCATATGCTGAATTTCCCCTGTGGGGATGAATAAAGGCATCGATCTATCGATTTGGCTCAAATCGGACTATTTATTTATGACATTAAATGTGTATATACAGTACCAGTCAAAGGTTTAGAATAATTACGATATCTTATGCTCACCAATGCTGCATTTATTTATTATTAATATAGTATTATTGTGAAATATTATTTACAAAATAAAACAACTATTTTCTTTTTGAATATATTTTAAAATGTAATTTATTCCTGTGATGCAAATTTAAATTTTCAGCATCATTACTCCAGTCTTCAGTGTCATTGATGGATGGATCAAATTTTTTTTTAAATGCCATCTTTTCATTAAGTGGACATAAACCACATGGAAGGAGTAGATGTATTGAACACATGGAGATCAAATACTCTCCACAACAAACGGCTAATACGCATTATGTCCTCATTATAGAGAAATAAATTCCATCCATCAATGTCATTTAAATGGCACGTATTTGTTTTCTCTGATTACTTTATATGTTCTAAACAGCAGTCTAGTTCATGCTTCTTTGCTCGGTATCATTTTTCCAATGCCGCAGTGCCAGCTGGCTACATTAAGCTGCGTCTCACGCTGCTCAAACACTAGTGACCCAGTGTAAGTAAATGTATCTAATGATCAGGGAAGAAAAAGGCCAGCCTACACTGCCAGCAGGGGAGTGGGTTATATTATAGCACAGCACGCCCGCAAGAAAACTATCTATGACCCAGTTTTCCCTCAAAATATTAATGTCAGTAATATTAAAGAGGTCATTTCATGGAAAACAAACAAACTTTGTGGTCTTGGGAAATACAATACTTTGGAAACCTTGGATGCAATACAGAAAGGAAGTTTGATCCACTTCACACGCATGTTCACCAGCGGCCACAGATTGTTGTTGTTTACATTCATTGCACACAATCGCCATGACATTCAGCAGCACTTTATTTTACAGTCATGTTCCTCATGAGCTGGGTAATATAGGTATTAACCCTGAACCTACCCCCTAAACCTAACCGTAACCCATGTACTTATTACCTAGTACTTTAAGGCGAGACACTGCAGGTGAATAGGGTAAAAAATTTAACTTACAGATATCACCATGAAACTTTACCAGTTGATTACTCACATGAATAGGAGAAACAAATGTATTGCAAGTTTTCTGTAATTTTATGTTTAAATATGCTAATCAGGCTATATCTAATTAAATATGCGATAATTTGCATATATTTTGAAGTGACAAATCTGACCATTGAAAAAAACAAGGTTCAAATTGATTTTTGCATTTTCTTGATATATTCAATGAAAAGACATTTTCAGAGGGGATTATTAATATCTCCTTTTGTTACCCTGTAAATCGGAAAATACTGGCAATAGCCTTAAAAAATTGATTTCCGCCCTATTTTTAGGCATAAAATGTCATATAAATCAGGCCAAGAATGATATATCAACAAATCCCTCTGAACAAACCTTCACAATATAGTTAGGAATACGGCTGTAAAGTTTGGTGTATGTAGATGCTACAGACGTGGAAAATCGTCACTAGGAGTGTGAGAAAAAACTCATTTTGAGAAAACAGCCTTAAAAGATTTTTATGGCAAAATTCCACTAATTTCTATTGAAAGCCATGAATTACAGACAAAATATGCTTTAGGTCCAAGTAAAATCCATGTACCACACTGTTTAACATCTAAAACGCATTACTGCTTCATCCATCACTGATCATAACATCCAAAACAACACATCAACAGTCCATCACACAGGTGGAATGACAAAAACTAATATATCACCCCTAAAGTAGACGTCACAGAAACATCACGTTACGGTTCTGAAGATGACTGCAGAGTCAGCAGTTGATACTGTCAAGGTATGAAAACAAACTTTAAACCTATCGTATAAGAAATAATCACTTATAAATACAAATAGTAGGCTAAATTAACTCGTAATCTTTCCACATTTTGAACTACCACGGAAATGTCAGAGCGCGTCACGTGACGATTCTGAACGAATCACGTTGTCAGAAATTGGCATCAGCCAATGAGGTTGCGCATGTCGAGTAAATCCTATATGGGGAGGCTGCAGACCTGGAGCCGGCAGATATACGCCCCTGGCAGTTTTGCGCCCCTGACAGTTTTACGCCCCTGTTGTTCCTAATGCGTCCAGTAGGGGGAGAAGGATATACGGCGAAATTACATAAATCGACGCTCGAAACTAACACATTAATAACTGTCCCGTCTATAGACTATATTACTAATTTAGAGATTTTTGTTCATTTAAATAAACGTTATAGACAGTGGAATAATCTGCACGACGGATTAAAACATCCAGATGTTCAGTTGGGCTTCACTCTGCACTCAGCCTACAGAAGACTATTTGTTTTTGTGAATTTTAAAATGATTAATACACACAGTTGGATCAGATGGACAAAGTAACGATATGACCTACTGTAGAATTTATTGTTTTTAAACTGTTTTTATATACATGAGCCTGAGTGATATATGTTGTTGTGAATTTATATAAAGTTACTTTTAGGTAGGCCCTATTAACCATATTTAGCCCATTAGACATCCGTGTAATCATATGGATCCTCAATGAAATATCTGCTGTACTATTCACAATTGGTCATCATACAGCTGGGTCATTCTATGGAAATGTCCATTATTCTCTCCCTAGCCTTTACAGAAATATTACACTTAAAAAACACTTTAGGGTTACAATTTCTTAACATTTTAAAATAAAACAATATGTTATTTGAACAATTACACCTTCTTGAGCCATCAATATATTTGATTTTTATTAATTATATATAATTCCAAGCACCACAGAAGTGCTCGTCCCCACAGTCATGTACAGAGGGAAAATGCTGTATTTTGAGGTCAATAACAGGTTTTTACACTATTTAAAATACAATAATGTATACATAACTATAAAATAGCCTATATTATGTAAATTAAATAAAACAAACAAAATGCAGAATAAATATTATAAAATGTATAAAGAAAGTAGTGGTCCCTGAAGTTGTGTCTGGTGTTACCGTTAAACAAAAATCTCTTATTTTGTAATAAAAATCATCAAAGTACAAGATTTACATGGTGTTACTGTCACTGATGTCACCTTTCTTATGGGTAACAACACCAGTAACACCATTGATTCCGTTTCTAGATAAACTTTATTCAAAGCTTCATTTAGATTATATGCCAAATCACTAGAGGGTGTTGGTTATTGTAAAATAACGGAAGTATTGATGATTATAAACGGTTCCTATTATTTATCTTGATATTGTAAATGGTGACACAATTACAATAGAGTGGGATATGTATATCGCTGAACTATAGCTGAACTATGATTAAACAATATACTAGGAAATGGTTATATTTTATATATTATGTGATTATTATAAATATCGGGACATATCTGAATGTTTACGATAATGAGGGTTATTATAGCATTATTGTGATTATTGAGACAGGATAATATGACTGTAAGAAACTATAATATCAAATAAATATTATTAAAAAAATAATAATAATAATAATTAAAAATAAAATAAAATAAAAAAAATGATTGTTAAGTTAACTGCTAATGGAAGTGCTATATGGGGTAATATATGGGAAGGAATTGGGGGTGGGAGCAAATGTGTGTATGTATGTGTATGTATGTATGTGTATATTTATATGTTCATATCTATGTATATGGGAGATACATTTTTTTGTGTGTGTGTTAATATGTATATTTTATTTTATTTTGCTCGAAATAAACTTCAATCAATCAATCAATCAATCAATCAATAATAGGTATGTATTTTGTGTGTTCACACCATAGACTGTAAACAAATGTTTACACATTTCCAAAATATGCTCTAATGTTGCTCCAGAAACCATGTGGACTATGTTTAAATGCATGGAGTAAGCAGGTCTTACCAAAAGATGACATGTCACGCAAGCTAAAGACAGACAACAAGATAAAAATAAAAATGTAATTAATTTTAAAAGTGAGCGAGACAGAGCGGGTAAAGAGAAGACTAGCATCTTAACCTACACGTATAGTTAGCGAAGTTTGAGTCAGGCAGAATATTAACCTGACCGTCAAGTAGGCTACTTTTATTGTCTCTCGAAATAAATTATAGGCCATCTTTTGAATTTATATCGAATATTATCTAATCATTTATAAATAATAAATGTTTTCATTACAATGCAATCAACAACAATAACTTTAGCAAATCGTTTAACATAACAATTTGTGTCGCTTCTATATAGGACTAAAGGCCTGTTCACACCGGGACGAATTTCGCGTGCGATATTCGCCGACGTTTAACGCCTCGTGACTAAACAATGGGCGCCAATGTGAGTGTGCACACCGACGCGTAAAACGCCACGCGTAAAAGCGTCATTTTTTTTTAAACGCCTCGGGTTCGTTTTTTTGGTTTGACGCGCCGCGTCAAAAACTATCCGACCAATGAGATTGGTGCTTTTGCTCACGTGTCTGGAGCTTCTGAAGTTGCAGTAATACACAACTTGGGGGCGCTCAAACACAAAACGGTCTTGCCGAGCACACATACGTAATGGCGAAGAAGATATACAGCGTCTACACTCTGCCGGGAAGAAATAAGACGAGGAAGATGCAAGGCAAGATGAATGTAGAGATGCTGGTCTTGTTGGTGTCTTTATAAAGAGACACCAACGAGAATAAATAACTATATGACACACGCGACAAACTTGCTCTCTTCTTCTGAATGACAAGCGAGTGCACTTTGTGGACCGGGGTATTTCTGTACATTAAGCGCCATCTAATGTCAGGGAATGAATTTGCATGTTCACTCGGCTCATCGTCAGCGAAAATCGCTTGGGTGTGAACACAAAAAACGCGTTGAAAAACGCTGACGAATAACGCGAGCCGAAATTCGTCCCGGTGTGAACAGGCCTTAATGTTCAGCCTTCCCCTACTGGACGCATTAGGAACAACAGGGGCGTAAAACTGTCAGGGGCGTAAAACTGCCGGGGGCGTATATCTGCCGGCTCCAGGTCTGCAGCCTCCCATTTTACTTTCATGATTCGTTGCTGATAAATAGGAAATGACCATATTTGGATCCGACAGCATTGAAGAGGAGAGAGAGAGCTTTCCAACGGTATATGTGATGACAGGGAGCAGACAGCGATCGCGGAGCAGCGGGAGGATTTAGAACGCCAACTTTTGATGAATTTAGGCGAAATCTACACACGCAAACAGACAAAGTGTAGTAAAATAAAGACCTAAATGTGTATTTTGGACTTTTTTTCAGCACAAGTCTGAAAGAATACATGTTATTGAAGACAAATAGCCCAAAATCTCAAAATTGACCAGTGAAAAAAAAACTATGTTTTTGCCTGCCGTGTCTCGCCTTAAGTACACTGTAAGTACAAGTGCACTTACTGTAAAATAATATGCAACCTAACATTCTTAATAAACTGTGTAACATTAGTAAGATTTAGCACTCTAAATGAACACACACACACAAAACAGTACCACTACCATAAAACCACTACCGTTATTTTAAAGTATATAAATATTTCACAATATTGCAGCTTTTAATGTATTTTTGATCAAATAATTGCAGCAATTGGTTTAATATATATATATATATATATATACATATTAAAATATTAGAAAGTCTTATCCTAAGATTTCTTATCCTCTTAAATCTTATCTTCTGATCCTAAACTTTTATTTGTATGTTTATGAATATATTCATTCATTCAGTGGGGATGTTTTGCTTAGCAGGAATGTGTAGTTAAATTCACATTCAGTCATACAACAGAAACTCGTAGATAAACTCTAAAAAGCCATTTGATTGTTTGTGAATAAAATCCCCTAATGTATAAAAAAAAATGAATTATGTGATGTGGGGCGATAACAATTTCAATGCCATCTCTGTTCTGCATTCCGCAACTTAGTGTTTGATGACGAACAACTAAATTATGACTTTTTGCTGCAAGAAACCTTGACTAACTTTATCTGTGGGCTTCACGAAAAAAAGAAAAGAAATTTTTTTTATGATATGACGTCTTCGAGCTTTCCATGGTGCGTTAATCGGTTGAGAATAGGCTAGTCCATGTGTGCACGCGTGTCTGTTGGAATCAACTGCATGTTTAGCTGAATGCATTTGAGGACATTTTTTTAAATATATATTTCTGGAGAGCTTTGCCGTGCATCTGTGCAGAGTCTGCCGAGATCTGCCTGACTCATGACTCGCATTGTCTGATTCACTCCGTCACTGATGCCACACATCCCGTCTGTGAAGCAGGCATCAGTTGACATGCGGGACCGCTTCATTGCTCTGACATACTGTATGTCCCTTCTACCCTGCTGCCGAGGATATTTTTAGCTCCCGAGCAGAAGCCCGGCCTTAAAAAACAACACACGGTTCTCCAGAGCAAAGCCTGTGGTTATCTGTGTTAATTACATCGTTAATGTCAGCCCTCTGTCTCACTCACTTCCACACACTCTGACACCCTTCACTGGCTCTTTAGCTCTGGTCCAAAACCATAGTCTTCTGCCTTGCTGTCTAGATCTAGATCTGTCTGCTCCTTCTAAGGCAGCATCCTAAGGCTCTGTGTAGGCAGCAACTCTGCATGCAACACAAATAGAGAAACTTTGACTCACACTTTTCTGATTCCAATCGATTTTAGAAGTTAGTACTCTAATCATGTTGTGCACACTACTAAAATAGTCAGTCTTTACTTTTTTCTGTTTGTTTTGGTATTTAATCAAATATGAACAATATACTTGTAACAAATATGACTCGTGAGTTCATAATGCCATAATGATTTTTTTTATTTATTAATGTGAATTGTCAATGGATTTAATGGATAAACTATTATTTATATGTTTTAATTTTAGATACATTTTTAGTAATTTTGCTATGTACTTTTGTCATTGTTATTTTTAAAATGATTTTATATTTGTATACACAGGTTTAATTTGTTTTAGTTTTATTCATTTTAGTTCTTCTAACAATACATAGCACACACAAGTAGTAGAAAAAGTCAGTAATTAATTGTATCAACATATTTCTTACACTAATAAGAAATAAGTACATCTGCCATATTGGATTTATTTTTTCACTTGGCTTGGTAAACAATGCATGTTGGGATTGTTTTCACCTTTAAAGGATGCAGTTTTGCAGAAGCAAGATATCTTAGAGCCAATAAAAACACTTTAGTGTTGCTTTCTGCCTGTCAGTCATCTTGTGCATTCCTATAAGGGAAGCGGAAAGCTGAGATTGTGATAGTTTAAGCAGATTATTGTAGTTCAACACCTTTTTCAGTTTGCCATCAGTTAGAGTGTGGTTTTGAGAAGGTATATAACTCATTGGCTAAGGGTGGTACAAGTTCCTGAATGCCTAACATTGCTTACAGCACCTTTAAAATGCAGTCTAAGGAAGCAGTTCACTAGGTTTTGAACATTGCTTCTGTCACTTTTCTCTCCACACCTGAAATGCTCACCTAAAATCCCCGGGGGCGTCTTTCGCAGGCTGGTTTGCCAACACCACCCGCTTCTCAAGATCCCACCGGCTCTTTCCAGAGTCTAAGGCCGTCTTGCTTGAGATGACATGGAGTGCTTCAGTCACACGGGGTGACCTTAGTTTTGATGTATGTCCCGCTCCCGTCCGCATTCGCCTTGTGAGGCTGAGCAGCTGCTGACTCAGGGGCTGAAGGGAGTGAAAACTCTCTCTGTGCATCCATCATTAGATTTACAGGCTCCGCAGGTCTCAGAGCTCCCAGTCTATTGGATTTATGACTCTCAAACATATTCATGCCCCTTTATTAATACCCTTGCACCCTGTAGGCGGCTGTGTGGAGTCAGTGCTCTTCTGAAGGTGGAGGGTCATGTCACGTCACTGCTTTGTTATATTTGTATGATAATGAACATCTGTACCCTGATGAAACAATGTTGTTTAATGCAACCGTGAGGGGTGTTTGCGCATGCATGCATAACTCGACGCCATGATGCTATGTGTTCTGTGTGGTTAATACTTAGTCACCATGAAATCAAAAGGAATATTCCAGCATTTATTATGATTTATCAGCGCACTCTTCTCCTCTCTGATGACGGGTGTACTAAAGCGAGGGCGGGGTCAACCTGTCACTCATATAACATCCACCAATAGCCACCACGACTATCCAACCATCCAATCAATTCCCTACAGACAAAATCAAGTCCCACCCTAATTTTTTTCTTGTTAGAGAAGCCGTTTCACTCGGACATACGTCACAAAAGAAAGAAAAGACTATCGCCATGTCCGTTTATGCCATCTTTAAACCAGCATTCAACTAAACCGATTTTCAATTATAAGCATTTATATAGTCGTGCTCAGTATATTTAAAAAACACAAGCAAAAGTAGTGTCGGTTTTAAATGTTGTTTTTAAATCTATTGCATTCACCCTGGAAACAAAAAGTGGCTTTGAAACAGTTTTCACTCATAAACTGCTAGTCAATTTCACAAATATTTACAACAAATTGGTAATATTGAATGTAATGTGAAAGCAAAAGGACTGAAATATTATTTTCTTAGCAGCTTTCTTATCAACTTTTGAAAGATCATTTTTTAAAGCGCACAAGGTGACCAACTCCAAAAAAAAAAAAAAAAATGTTTTTATGATTCATTAAACTTTTTATTGAAGAGAATCAGACCTTTAAGCTAGTACTTTTGTGCTCTGATCTTTGCACTGAACTTCTGTCAACAAATTTTGAGAGAAGCATTAATTTTTCTTAGAATATGACAGCACAAAAAAAAGGTCTAATTTATCTCATGGCCCCGAATGCACTTAGTCTTTGTGATAATTTATGCTCCCTCCTCTCTGTAATTGGTGTGTTATTGAACATCCGGAGATGTGTCACGTTACTTGGACACCTCTGACATCATCGGAGAATTAAATCTTGTCCTAAGGCAGCATCCACATTCTGACTGTCACATCCATTAACTCTCCGTTTTCAGTGATGACCAGTGCCAACCGTAACACATGATACAATGTGTTGTGTCATGCTGGTGTGATCCATCCATCCATCCATCCATCCATCCATCCATCCATCCATCCATCCATCCATCCATCCATCCATCCATCCATCCATCCATCCATCCATCCATCCATCCATCCATCCATCCATCCATCCATCCATCCATCCATCCATCCATCCATCCATCCATCCATCCATCCATCCATCCATCCATCCATCCATCCATCCATCCATCCATCCATCCATCCATCCATCCATCCATCCATCCATCCATCCATCCATCCATCCATCCATCCATCCATCCATCCATCCATCCATCCATCCATCCATCCATCCATCCATCCATCCATCCATCCATCCAAAACATACTCCAATAATCTTTGTTATATTTACAACTGCGAACAAATAATATTTTACAGTGTGACAAATAAGGCTTTTATTGGATCTATACAGATGTATTATTATTTTTAGTAGTATTATTAATATTATTCAGAGTGAAGTTAGTTTTGAGAAACCGTCATTTGTTGCTTGTATGTATATTTTGTTATTTAATAATGCAAAGACCTTTTTCATTTTTGATTTAAAAGTTCAATGCATTTTGTGGCCGCTGTATATCCATATTAAGATGCCAATTTGGGATGATTTTTATCTTGAGAAATTCTACAAAAAGAGCACAATATTTGTTGTACTCAATACCTGTTGTCAGTGGCTCTTTTTAAATTCATTGTGTATTGTCGTGGTATGTCGACCCTACATGCACCTATTCGGTGTAAGAAAGAGGTTCCACTACCGTATGAAATATCTATACAGCTCATCAAAGCCAAAAAGCTCAAAACATTCTGCCACGGAACACACGTTTAGTCTTCAATCAGAGCTAAAAGCTTTAAATAGAAAGAGAGAGAAAACTGAAATTTTACACTCAATAATAGGCATTTTGTCAAGTCGGTTGACACATCCTTGACATGTTTCATCTCCGTTGAGCATCTGAATAAACATTGTGAACTGACAATGTCATGCCTGATTATTGTATTCATATTCCACAAAGCATTTATATTCAACATGTGCTTTCTGGTGGTGAGAACATTATTAAAGAATTAAAGAAAGGTGGTAATTTTTATTTTCATCCTCAATTTCTAAAGGGACAAGCAAACATGGTTATATTTAAAGTTTCATTTGGTCAGTGTCTAAGGTCACATAAATATCGTTTCATTCTAAATCTACCAGTATTTACTGTTTTATACGCACACATATAAATACACACAAATGCATTATTCACGGCATGATAAATCACACAGACATTATGAATTGACCTGGTATTGTATTGACTATAGTAAATGTAGAATGCCTGAAATTGAATTTGTCTCGCAGTAAGATGTCGGCCCTCCTTATAATGAACAGCTGCATCAATGAATACACATTCTACTAATATTGGCTTAGATTTATAGTTTATATTTACATTTGTATTTTAAAACGAAGCTCAAAATATAATCGTGTTTGCTTCAACATGCTTACAAGTTATTGTCTGCTGGATTATGAAGTAGGGTGGAAAATACCATTGAAACTGGAGGATGGACTCTCAACCACCCCAAACTAGTGTGTAAGAATGACAGAAAATGTAAATGTGAATTTATAGTGAAAATTTTAATTTTTTTTAACTCAAAATTTCCCAGCGGATTTTTGACTTTATATCTTGAATGAATCAGGATCAGATTTTTATGTTGTGAATGGCTTTACGTGTCCTCTGGGCATTTTTAATCCTGGATTTTGAACTAAAATCTGGAATTAGATGTAATCCGTGAGTTTTTGGATGACACAGGTACCTCTTGATTTTAAATGTGGCTCAATGAGATGCAAAGGTCATGCTAGGATGTCATGCATAACTTAATCTAATGATACAATAAATCATTAAACAGTTGATATTATGATCAAATTCTGAATGTATTAATGTGCTAATTAGAATACTAAAGCTTGAGATAATTAGCAACATTTTTGCTATTCAAGTCAAGTCACCTTTATTTATATAACGCTTTTCACAATACAGATTGTTTCAAAGCAGTTTTACAGAGATAACAGGAAAATAATGCAACAAAATTTGTTTCTTCTGTACAGCAGGTTTGGAAGAAAATTGAGTCATAGTCCAGCTTAAGAAAGTTCAGTGATAGTTAATTTCTGTTGTAAAAAAGTTATTTATTTAGTTCATTTTATATACATTCATTATATATATATATATATATATATATATATATATATATATATATATAGCCGCTCTACTAAAAAACAGTGATGTCATCGTCCAGCTCAGTTCAGTTCTCATATAATTGGTGTCATTGCAGGCAGATCAATAATATTGTTGAATATCAAGAGTCCCTTACTAAGCGAACCAAAACTCCATCAGTGACGGAATGAAGAAAAAAACTTTGGGAGAAACCAGGCTCAGTCGCTCGTTTCTCCTCTGGCCAATGAACGAACAGTGTATGATTATGATTCGGGCATCATTACAGGTCAGAAGTCAGATTGGATCAGAACATTCAGAATTTTTATCCAGTTCCATCTGGTTGAAGATCGAAGTCATCACGCCGGTATGGAGACGGGTTTGTTAAGGATCAGTGCTGATGGGTGTCGTGTCGATGAGGCCTTCACAGGGGAGAGTCTAGCTGACACAAGCTCTGCTGACACTTCAGGGATGCGTTGTGGTCGTGTCTAGGTGCAGGTCCACCATCTGATCTGATACGGCCCGGATCCGGTGGGACTACATCATGCGGTGTGGTCGTGTCTAGGCGCAGGTCCACCATCTGATCTGATACGGCCCGGATCCGGTGGGACTACATCATGCGCTGTGGTCATGTCTAGGTGCAGGTCCACCATCTGATCTGGGTACGGCCCGGATCAGGCGGGACTACATCATGCGCTGTGGTCATGTCTGGGCGCAGGTCCACCATCTGATCTGATACGGCCCGGATCCGGTGGGACTACATCATGCGCTGTGGTCATGTCTGGGCGCAGGTCCACCATCTGATCTGATACGGCCCGGATCCAGTGGGACTACATCATGCGCTGTGGTCATGTCTGGGCGCAGGTCCACCATCTGATCTGATACGGCCCGGATCCGGTGGGACTACATCATGCGCTGTGGTCATGTCTAGGTGCATGTCCACCATCTGATCTGGGTACGGCCCGGATCAGGCGGGACTACATCATGCGCTGTGGTCATGTCTAGGTGCAGGTCCACCATCTGATCTGGGTACGGCCCGGATCAGGCGGGACTACATCATGCGCTGTGGTCATGTCTGGGCGCAGGTCCACCATCTGATCTGGGTACGGCCCGGATCCGGTTGGACTACATCATACGCTGTGGTCATGTCTGGGCGCAGGTCCACCATCTGATCTGGGTACAGCCCGGATCCGGTTGGACTACATCATACGCTGTGGTCATGTCTAGGTGCAGGTCCACTATCTGATCTGGGTACAGCCCGGACCCGTTTGGACTACATCATGCGCTGTGGTCATGTCTGTGTGCAGGTCCTCCATCTGATCTGGATACGGCCCGGATCCGGCGGGACTACATCATGCGCTGTGGTCGTGTCTGGGTGCAGGTCCACCATCTGATCTGGATACGGCCCGGATCTGGCGGACTACATCATGCGCTGTGGTCGCGTCTGGGTGCAGGTCCACCATCTGATCTGGATACGGCCCGGATCTGGCGTACTACATCATGCGCTGTGGTTGCGTCTGGGTGCAGGTCCACCATCTGATCTGGATACGGCCCGGATCCTGCTGACTACATGCGCTGTGGTCGTGTCTAGGCGCAGGTCCTTCATCTGATCTGGATACGACCCGGATCCGGCAGACTACATCATGCGCTGTGGTCGTGTCTAGGCACAGGTCCACCATCTGATCTGGATACGGCCCGGATCCGGCAGACTACAGTAAACCTCGGAATAAACAGAAAGACTAACATTTGTGTAGATGCTACTCTATTTTGCTATTCAGTAATATATGACCCATGCATGCCCATATGAAATGTTCGAAATGTTTCATTGTTCATTTATGTTCTCCACACTGACTCATGATTGTGCATGCATAATACATCAGCAAATCTCACATGGCCGTTTTGAGCACCATCTCTTCGAGTCCAGTGAAACCGGAAACCTGAGGCAGTATTTGTTCAGATCAGTCAATATTCGGCTCGGAGTAAAAGCAAGGAGGCGGGTGTTCTTAATGTACAGACCCTCTTCTGTGGATCCCCCGCTGATTTCCCCCGCTGATGGGAGCTCAACGCCTGGGGCACGAATCTCTCTTCCCGCTGCGTGAGCATGTTAATCAGCCGTCACGTTAGCCTGGCGCTGGCCACCCACCGCTGTGCATTAGTTCTGCAAACCCTGTGGTCTGGGGACACTGAAGTCCTTCGTCTCTGCTGCTTAATTATATATATATATAAAGTTTGAAAATCTTTGCAAACCAGGCCACAGAACTAGTTCTAATGGCCCAGGTTCAGATACAAATACTGTGTTCAAAATCTGATTTGATTTTTACTTGGTTTGAAACAGTGTAGTTTTGTGTGTTTATATATGCACACTCCCTCCCAAGCTGCATTTATTTGATCAACAATACAGTAAAAACACTCATGTTACAATTTTAAAAAAAAAGTTTTCTATTTTATAATGTAATTTATTCCTGTGATCAAAGCTGAATTTTCAGCATCATTACTCCAGCATTCAGTGTCACATGATCATTCATAAATCATTCTAATATGATGATTTGATGCTCAAGAAATATTTCTGATTAAGATCATTGTTGAAATATTGTGAAACCTGTTTTTACATTTAGTTTTTTTAGGATTCGTTGATTAATAAAACAGCAAGTTCAGAAAAACAAGGTGACATAAGATCAAAAGAACGACATTTATTTGAAATAGAAATCTTTTGTAACATTTTAAATGTCTTTACTGTCACTTTTGATGAATGTAATACGTGTGCGTCCATTAATAAAAGGGTTTATTTCTTACTTTGAAAAAATCGTATCTGCAGTCTTTTGAAAGGCAGTGTATAACAGTTTCCTCAAAAATATAAAGCAGCACGACTGTTTTCAACATTGATGATATGTGACACTGAAGACTGGAGTAATGATGCTGAATATTCAGCTTTGACCACATAAATAAATTACATTTTAAAATAGAAATAGAAAGCATATTCTAAATATTGTTATTTTTACTGAATTTTCAATCAAATAAATGCAGCCTTGGTGAGCAGAAGAGACTTCTTTTAATTACCTTTGTTATGTGCAAAATGAAATGGGAAGATTTTACCTGCCGTTATTTTTGCAGTGCAGATTTTATTGCACCACATGCAACACAGACTACAAACTCACATAGGGCAACCATGGTTTCTTTTGCCACAATAGTTTTTGAGTGTAATTGGGTGATTCTTGGAATTCTTCAGAAAAAGCTGCAAATTGGAGCAGATTTAATGCCGACAGTCAAGATTCTAGTGCTAAGCAGCAGTATAGTCAATATACTGGCTTGGTCTTAACATACAACACAAACATAGAGTAAACCTTGCTCTATTATTCATGATAACTTCATATATAAAGAATGTGTCAAGATAACCAGTGTGAGCTGCTCAAACTCAAGCACTTTAAGAGTTGTAACGCATAGAAATGCAGCCAAAACGCACAGATCTTGTGAAGTCTTTAGGATATTACAGGTCTATGACTGATGGATTAAATCTCCACCATAGACTTGCACAGCACATCATTACTAATCTCTTCGGCACTTCCATGAAAATTGATTCCGATGTATAGCCCGGGCCAATAAGTCATAAAGTGCCGTGATTCATTGTACTCTGGGGGATGGCGAAAGTACAAACTTGCTAAAATGTTGGGATAAAAAAAGATTGTCTAATGTAAGTGGGTTAACAAAAAGGCCTTATGAGCCCGCAAGACGGATGCGTTTTACTGCCACTGAGGCACTTAGTGAGAACTCTATTAAAGTTTTATTTCTGAAACTCCACCCAAGCATGTAAATCTTTAACATTCCAGCATTCTATGGAGTTTGGCATCGGACAAGCAAAAACCTGGTGCAGGGATGGAGTGGAACTGGAATATTAAGGAATATTGCTTTTTCTGAACATTTCTATGTTGCATAGAATGCTCAGGGTTGTAATTCGAGTCACAGTGTTAGTGGGCGTAAAGTCATTTGTAACATGCCAACTTTCTTTCATTCAAACACATTCTCAGTCAACTTCTTAGAGAAAATGTTTACACAAAAAATCATTTAAGGCATAAAAAAAGAGAGATTAAATGATTGAATCTATTTTTCTAATGTAGCCAGGATTTTATCATTATGGCTATAACATTTTCATTAAAGTATCTATCTATATATATATATATATATATATATATATATATATATATATATATACTTTGACTTTTGCTTCTAAACATATATTATTCTGGACAGATAAAAATAATTAAGTAATCAGGTGTAAAATATTAAACATGTATGTAATTAATATTATAATTATTAATAAAAATAATCACTTTTTTTTACAACTGACACCTTGTTATATATTTGAATAAGATGTCCCATGTTAAATTAAATCCTATATTAAATTTAATATTATGATTTGTTCTTTCTCAGTGTAAAAATGACAATGGTAGCATTAATGTATAGGCGCACACTTTTCTTGTACCAATCACGCTCGGTAGATTTGCAGTAGTTTTTGACTTGAGGAGAATGTGCAAAAATCTTTTTTTGAGCAAAGGCATGTTTTTCTCTCATGCAGATATGTTGTTTTGAAGGCTTGACTCTAATGGTGTGGGTTGGTCTGTCGTTCGCTGACTCACTGCCCTCGTTTCAACATGGGTGTTGTACTAGTTCTATCTGCCAACCGAAGCGTTCAACGCTCTTGTTTAGATTTCGGCATTTAAGGGGCTAATGCAATTAGACAGTTCAGTGATTCTGGGAAGAACTATCTCTCATTCAACAAAAGCCTCGTTTGTATGATTCAAGCCCTCATCATCTTGCAGCAGGTCTCACACTTGCGCTCATTTGCATAAATATTGTATGATATTGAATTAGCGTTTATTTAGGGGTGATATTCTCTTCACGCTTGCTGCAAAATCATCATTGCTTTGAATATTTTCACACTTATTTTTGTTCATTTGGATAATTATTTAAGAACATGATCAGCTGTTGTTGTGTGACTATTTTCTCAAAATATCAGCTGCTGAATAGCAAAGCTTTAATATAAAAACACAACTGAATCAACATGCACCAATGCTACATTTTTCTAAATGTCATAAACATTTGATAACAAACCATTACTTTAATGAGCTCATTGTTTCTTTCTTTAATTATTACATTGTTTAAATTCATAAATTTTTAGCTAACTGTGATTTTGTATATGTACATTTCTGAAATATATAACTTAGACAGTTACCTCTGATAACAGATTACTCTAAATTGTAATGTGGACTCATGCTTTTTCCTGTAAAGCTGCTTTGAAACAATATGTATTGTGAAAAACGCTATACAAATAAATGTGAATTGAATTGGGATTCGCTGTGAGATCATGCTTTTGTTTTAAATGCAGATATCAGATTTTTGACTACTTTTTTTCTCTTAACTGGATTGTTAGTTGGGCATATTCAAAGAATATTTGTGATGATTTTGCTGGCAATATAAAATTAGGTTATGCTATATTTCAATAGACCACTTTGGACATAAGTAACTTTGCAACATGTCAACAAGCAGTCATTAGAGTATTAGTAGGTGTAGTTTTGCTATATTGGTGCATTTAAATGAATATTCATAATTTTTCTTCATTCTTTTTGTGTGTGTGTGTTCATTTAATGAAAAGCTGGGGAAAATATACATTTGGACTTTCATTTTTCTTGTATTTAATGTGAAGTGCGTATTTTCTGCACCACAATGGATGGCTGCAGTTGTCTTTTATTATTACTTTGACTTATTGCATGTTGCAATCATATGAAAACACGTTAATTTTTCAGAACTCCTGCTTTTGTGCCTAGTCAAACATTTAGTCAGTTATGCAAATGCAACAGTTGGAAATTTATGACGTGTTTGACTTTGCTACGGGGAAAGCCGCCGTTTCCTGAAATGGCAAAGCTATGTCAGCAAAGTTTTTGAGTAGCTTATGAAAATGTTAATGTTGAAAATGACTATGGAGCATGGAGATGTTAATGGGGTCCTTTGAGAGAACCTCAAGAGGTGTGATTATACGGGCAAAAGACCCTCTCATCACCTGTGATCAGATGAATAGATGGCCTCCATTTCATTCCAGTGCTATTGATTACTTTATCTTGCGCTGATAAACCATTAAAGCTTTTCATCCAGTTCAAGGGAAGCATCGATCTCCTGAAGAAGAGCTTCAAATTACGCCAGTGATGTAACGAAAGGACTGTGACAGTCGCAAGACCTCGTGTTACAAGGCCACTGCAAAGGTAAAGGAAGGTAGATTGATGTAAATATTCAACGCTATCTCACGACCAATTAGTACGAGTTCGTATGAGTGAGTAAAAGGTGGCTAATTTGGCCGTACGAATTCATACGATTTGTCTAAACCCACATGATATAGGGGCGGGGTCAGGTGTTGGTCATTCGTACGAATTCATACAAATTGGGCAACTCGGAAAATATGTACGATTTAGCAAAACATGACTGCTGACAGCCCATGACATCATCAATGTCATACCTTTCGTCCGGGTCGCACGTTGATGATGTCACGGGCTGTCGCAGGTCAATAGAATTGTCGTGATTCGATCGTAGTTTCAGACACCTGTCATGCCTGAGGCGTTCCCCAAAGCGTCAATCGACCCAGTGCGAGTTCCCTGTTCTCAGGGAAGAGAGGTAACAGTCGTAACCTAGACGTTTACCTGGACCACACACACACACACACACACACACACACACACACACATTTCAGATATTCACACATATTTTCAACTTTATCAGGGATAATGTTATAAAACACTATTTTGTGCAATAACAGTATTCACAGATAAAGTGACTTATTTATTGATTGGATATACAGTATATTATAAATCATCTTTTAAATGATTTTTAAAAGATAAATGTTTTAATTATAATTTAATTAAACCCTGCATGTTTTTATTGTAGTTTAATACTCATTTAGCTATTGTGGCAAAAAGCAGAAATGAATCAAGCAAACACCTTTGAATATGAATGATTTCACCCTGGCATGATATATTATTTCATTTGATTTAGTTGTTGAAAACACTTCAGTAGGGTTATTACATTGAAAAGTTCTCCGTTTTCTTCCTAATGGTCTAGTTAAAGGTCCTGGACCATCATAATATTTAATTTATACTTCTATTATGAGACCCTCAGTGTCGAAAGTCTCAGTATATACTGTGATAAAACAGTTTGAAGAGTTGCTCAATCTACCACACAGCATGAGAAAGAAACTCATTCTGCTGCCTAATGGCTTTCAACACTTTCTGTGTGGACTTAAGCATGGGTCAAAAGTAGTTCAAGTAAATAATATTAACTGACTATTGTATCTGTGTTGTTGCTGTGTTGATGAATGTGTTTTTCTTTTGTAAAGCACAGTTATGTAAGGGCTAATGTATAGTGAGGTGCTCATTATCACAAAATAAACCTAAATCAGAATGAACAGTAGAACAATGATCATACATAATTATTTGGACATTGTTTCAAGTTAAAATTACTGCATTATGAGAGTAACTTGATATGAGAGGCATGAAACTATGTTTCCTGGGACAATGGTAAATGATAAGGTCTAGTGTCATTATACAAAATAATTTATACAGTATACAATTTGACAGCAATCAGAATCAAGCATTCCAGAGAAACGTGCATTAAGTTGCTTTATGCAAGAGTGAAGGAGACACTAGGCAGATCGGGAACCAGACCTAACCTTGATATTTGTCACTCTCAGGAAAATCACTTGCCAAGGAAATAAATAATGGTTTGCAAATAGAATAAGCAGAGACTTAGAAGGTTGCATTATTCTGGCTAAGCGAGCGAGGTAAAAAAAAAATCAATGCCTGCCCACCCTCTTGTAAATTTTGTCTGGTCCACTGATCACATGCATATGTAGATATCAGGGACTCTTAAAGGCCCCGAATTTAAATTCACTCAAGCATAACAACATTTACATTTTCCGAACTTCTCTAGACCTTGTTGTGTACAATATTCAACTTCAGGACGTTTTTGAGTTAGCCGACCTTTTCCATTCACCTCAGCATGCTTACACAGAAAGTATATAAAAGCCAATGGACAATGTAAAGAAAGTTCAGTTTAATGGAGTACAATGTTTTGTAAGATGAAGAAAAAATATTCAGACTAGATCTTATGACCGCAGCAATTTATTCGCTACACAGTTCACGGTTTCATACAGACTATTGTGTCTCCTATTAACCTCCATTTAGCCTTTTCTAGTGATTTAGAGTTATCTGAGATGATCTCAGGATTAAGATTTTCAGAGGAATTAAAAGAGCTGACCCCAGACTTCCCTTGCCGTATATTAGCAGGAGACGAGGCACATGAGCGGGGCCGCTGTCCGTGGTGCTGACGCCTCATGCAGTGCTGAACGAACAGCTCCTTTTGTATGTTAAAAACAAAAACAAAAATTGGAGGTTATGTTGGTGTTTCCTTTGTGTCTGTTAACTTTGAGGTCATCTATAAGTATGGGTATTTAACTAGTTTGCTTCAGGACTTAACACTGTTTATTGTGTAAAAGGAACAATGTTTTTCTTAGTGTAAACATCGCTGTTGTCAGCAAACAAGAACAACTAAAATACTATCCAAATAGTCTTTCATCAAACACGCAGGAGAGAATCAAAAGTAGAAACACTGTAGATCACTGGAGAAACATAACAGAAATGCTAACCACAACATAAGTTATTAAGAAGCACCAAAATGAATTATTTAAGTTTAAAAAATTTAGGTTTCTAAATGTCTCTTGCATTTCAACCAGTAATTCACTTCACAAAACACATTGTGGTCAGCATGTTTATGTTTGCTGCATGTGGATTTATATTTAATGCAATTTTTTTTTTCTCTTTCTGTAGTTTTGTTCATGGTTGTCAAGAACGAGGACATGTTGTCCATGATGTCATGTTGACTAGCTTCTACCAAGTGACAGATGGATTTGTGTCAAAATACAGCAGAGTTTGACTGGAAGCACAGCCATTGACATCAACAACAAACGCGATGTCTGGAAGTTGAGTTCGAAAGTGCCTACATTGTTTTTATTCATGGTATAAGCTGATAAATGTGTTTTGCCCAACACAATCTCACACAAAATAAAATATAAAAAATGCATTTCCCTCTTGTTCAGTTAAATTAATTAAAATGAGATAAAGTAACAATTTCTGAACATTTCATTGTTCAAGCCACATAAAATATTTAAATCTAAAGATTACTTAATTAATTTGTGTTAAGACTACATGAATCATTTTTGTTGGCATAATTGGGTGGTAGATCTGTAGTTCCCGGCATACTTTGCAAGGGAGTGCATTAGTAGAGTGAATTTAGAGATTACCGCTGCGATCGAATATGTCAACTTCCATACTATCATAGTAGTCATAAAACAGTAGGCTGTCCTACTACTACCGGCGAGATTCTAAAGTGTGTATACGATGGACACTTTACTAACCCATAAGGCCACGGGAGAGGATTTGTGAATAATAGATAAAGAGAAACGACTCAACTGACGCCATAGGTCACATCACAATGACAACATGGTGGATGTAGACCGTATAGAAACGTATATAGAACATACTTTGTAATGGTTGCAAAGTAAGTTTCAAACCAAATGTAGCACCAACTATAATACAATTTCGGACGCAATGTATTGTTTTTCTGTAAGGGAATGACATATTAGTGTGTGTAAAGTTCAATTATGTAGGAGATTTAGAAGAGTTTCTGTAATGTTTTTGAATTTTGTGGTTACCATTGTGCTTAGCCTGTGGACAGCTGTTATAGCATTTGAAAAGCAAAAAGTTTAGTAAACATACAGTAAATTAATTGGAGCTATTCCTAAATAACTAATTATAACTAGCTAATTCCTAACTAACTAAATTGTGTTGACCCGACTGAACTAATTACATTGGAATTAAATCAATTCAATAGTATAAAACATTCTTCAATTAAATTAAGAAAGGGTAATGAATGCATGGAAAATGATAACTTGTTTATATTTTAATATATAGATTCACATCAAAACAAATGGATACAAAATCGAACAGAGGAGAGTCTGCTGGAACAAAACCAGAATCAACACTGGCTTTGCTTTTCAGAGATGACGAGAACTGAGGGATTTGAAATGTTCTAAAAGCGACTCAGAGATTATGGTGTTTTTTTACTCAACAGGAGTGTATATGGTAATTTATTGAACATATAATGTGCTGTACAATATGTAGCTCTCTAACAGAGTTCATTGTAAAGCATTATCTATTGTAAAAGGTCATATTCATCCACACAGTATCGCCTCTGCAAAGCAAACTTAATGGAAAAATTAAAGTTAAGCAATTAATCAGCTAAATGTCTCAAAATTGTCTCACAATTAAATTAAGTAATTATATGTCAATTTCACTTAATATAATCTAGAATGTTTACTAATGTCACTGTATGAATTCAATTTAAATAACGTTGTTATATTTTTGTCTTGACAACATCCTAAATACTATTATTCTCAACATGGATTTAATCTTCCATTATAAGCTATTTATTCAAGTAAAGTGAACATGTTTTAGTACAACTATGTCATTTCATCAAGACAAACTAGCCAAGAACTAGTCACTTAATTTGTGTTGAATAGCAAACCATGAATGCAAACGTAATGAGCTCCCTATATAACTGCCCGTTCCTGTCAAGCTGGCGCCTTCTCGCTGTGACACGTGCGCCATTAGCGCTTTAAGGAGATCCGCGTATTCCTGAAGGCTTAACTTCCTTCATTTAAATAAAGCAACATCTACCCTTTTACCAGCTGATCCGTTCTTACAAATCCTTGACTTTGAGAAGATAAGCCGCAGTGTTTAAACCGACACAAATCTCGCCATCTCATCACCTACAAATATGCCGCAGTGTACGTGCACTGACCCCTGCTAAAGAGATGCCGTTTGATACGGGGATTATTCAGCGGCCCGTAACCTTCCACCACTATCCATTACCCACTATCAGTCGGCTGATCTGTTTATGCAGTGTTTGTTTGTTAAATGTCACATTTGTTACATCAGTGCACAATTATCATGTGTCTTCACAGCCTTATCGGATTTCTTTGAGACAGACGAGGCGATGCCAATGACAAACATTTATCTGCGATGTTCAAACTGCTTCCTCTAGATTTATCCCCAAACAAAGCCAATTGACTCTCATCAGCGTCCCTTTGAGGATGGGGCCGAGTCGGAAGAGAGCGATGCATTAAAACTACAAGTGCACGCGAGAGTCGCACCTCAGCCGGTAATTGAGTGGAGCCGTCATTCATCTAGCATTGAGATATTCAGGGTCTCGAGTCTTATTAACATTCCGGAGCACGTGGGAGAATCTCGTGTGTATATGACGATCTCAAACAGTTGAATCATTCTTCGGTGACCAGCTAAATTAAATCATCTGAATGGGAAGGCAGTCCTCTTTGTCTTATGGGTTGACATGTAAAACAATGCTGATGTGTGAGAGAGCTGAGAACAACAGGGCGACCTCATTGGCTGGGCCGTCGTTGGCAAGCAGGAGAGGAGTTTAATAGATGGCATTGAGGGTTCGTCACGATGTGTGAAATGTCATTTACAACTCAAGCAAGCAACTTTTCTCTGTGTTGTGTCATCTGTGAGGGACGAATTTGAAGAAATTAGGTGGTTTGATTTCAAAATGTGAACAGGATTCCAAAGGTTTGAGACTGCTAGTTTGTAAATAAGATACGTTTATTGAATTACAAGTTACACAACCAGTCAAAGGTTTATTATTAGTTACCTAAAACATAAAAAAAGTCATTACTTGAAATAAAATACTTTAAACATATTTAATTTCAGCTAATAGTAGTTTAACGATACACTAAAATAACTAAAACTGAAATAAAAAGTAATAAACAAATATATAGACAATTAGACATGTTTAAAAAAACTAATAAAAATGACAAAACACATGCAATGAAATTACAAAAAAATTACCTAAAATAAAAAATATATATTATATAAATAAAAACTAGTTAAAAATAGAAATACAAACTATAATAGTATCTCAGTGATGCTAAAATAACACTGATTAAAATATATTAATAAATACATTTTTATTTATTAAAGTTACAAATATTTTTTTTGTTGTCATTTATTTTATTTTATGAATTTATTTTCATGATTTACTAATATAATTAAATGTGATAAAACTTTTATAAATATTTATAAGGAGTAGTTGTGTCCAAACGTATTACCAGCAGTGAATATTATCAGCGAAACAACCGTGGTAAAGAGATACAATCAAAATGAACATTAGGGAATTGTTATTATATGGTATGTGTCTCTTTTTTTTTTTTTTTTTTTGCTTTTGCTTTTTATTTCTTGCTTTATTAACAGCAGCACGTGAGCTGACATGAACAAAACCTGATGATCACATTTTCCATCCCTGAGAATGTTACAAAGAGCGTATTTAGTTTCAGTGGAAGCAAGGAAACCATTAATTAATTTTCATTATTTCATTACAGTCATTATTTCAATATGTCATTAGTGAATCTGAAATGTTTCTTCTTTGTTTTACTGAATAATATTTGTTTCTTTGTGGTAAATGGCTCTAAAAATCCGAAAATTTTAGTTGAATTTTCATTGTGGCCTTAGACTTTTGGACCCCACTGTTCCTGTTTTGAGTCATGATCCACAAAACCATAACCAAATACAGTTTGTCTGTATTTATGTATTAAACAAGTCTGTGTTAATGACAGTAATGCATGTTTCTGCAACAGTGGATCAAAATATTCAGCTGCTCTGGCATTGTGCAAAATGACTCATGATCTTTGAACGTGTTGTTTTACAGTGTTGAGTGTTACAGAATGTCTCGACTCTCAGACGAGGGAAACTTGATTCATACTGAATGTGTTTGTCAGTGCTTTAAGTGTGATGCCCATCAGATGGTGATATCAGGCAGTGTGCTGTTACACCCTTAGATGAGATGAGAGCTATTTTGCAGAAAAGAAAATCTTTCAACCTTTCAGTGAGAGGAGAACAGTGGATTGCAGACTCACTTATTAATCCTTCATAACACAAAAATGTCAACATAAATGTCATATCTTGAAATACGGCCCAAAGTGCAGAACTCGGCTTTTTGCCTCTGCCCTCATTCGGTCGGTCAAAAGGGCATCTTTCACAGATGGTTATTATCTCTTCTATAAGAAAAAAGAAAAGAGAAAAGGTGAAGGAAGCTTCAGGTGAGAAGAGAAGGGAACATGCTGAAAAATCAAAGACGGTCACTCAGGACAACAGAAATTAGATCAAAGCTGGGATGAAGCTTGCTGACAGGGACGGCACAGTCTCCATATGGGTAAAGCGGAGTAGAATGTGTGTAGTATGGGAGATGTTACCAAACATTTTTAAAAAAATTCTTATCTCAGATGTATTAGGACATCATACACATGTAAGGCCCGTCTATATCGTTTCCAATGGCGGCATTCGATTAGTGGGGAAGGTTTTTGAATAAATGCTATACATTTTCTCATGTATTAACTCGTTATTTCATCCGACTCCATAAATGAAAAGGTTTTAATGATATCTGGGCATCATTAAAAGTGAGCGAACGTTTGAATGAATGAATCATGAATGTTCATTTCCAGCTGGTCTCATAGACCAGTGGTCAGGTCGATCTCTTCAACCAGTGTTTCCAGTCTTACACACATGTGGTTAAAATATTCCTTGAACGTTTCTTTTCTAACTTTAAAGTACAATATGTAAGATTTTTGCAATAAAATATTCAAAAACCACTTGCACAGTGTGATTTATTTCATGCAGCTGTGTACTTACATTATCCCAAAAGTTCCCAAGGATTTGTTAATCCAGAGAAATTCCAGTTTTAAATAATGGCTGGTCCCTTGTCATTGTCGCATATCAATGACCTAATATCCACTCTATCATAGAAGCCATAAATATAATACATAGATTAGCGGTCGTTTCATGGGCCGCTAGACATAAGCCGCTAATGAGGAAACTATGTATATATATATATATATATATATATATATATACTGTATATATATATATATATATATATATATATATATATATATATATATGATGCAATATCTTGTGCGCCGCTGTTGTGTCATTCAGTCATCATGGTTCACGATTATTGATTGGCAAGAGCAAATCTAAAAACAAAAACAACATAAATGTAGATCAACTGAGGCTAGCAGGCTTTGGTACAAACGGAGAAATAAAATAATGATCAACATCGGCGTGGCGTTTCGTGACAAACTTGGGACTTCAACTGTTGACAGAGACTCCGCTCTCGTGGTGTGTTTTAATAGACAGGTAGGCAAATATATTTATTTATTTATTATTGTATTTATTTAGTTATTTATTGTACACATACAGTTATATTGCACTTTGTTTGTACTTCAGTAACGCTTTTTATCAAGTCTGGTGACCAAGTCTATGGCAGTGATTGATATTGGGGATATATTTTGAATGGTTATTTTAAAAAAACAAAAACCTGTGTTCTTTCTGAATGTTACCAGTTGTCTAATTTGTGTCCATTTTAGGTCTCTTCAAAGTAAAATTGCCCTCTGGGAAGTGAATGACACTGGATGTTGCCTTTTTCAAAGTATTTACACCAAGTGCAAATAACCCCTCTTGTTGGCTGTGTGTGTGTGTGTGTGTGTGTGTGTGTGTGTGTGTGTGTGTGTGTGTGTGTGTGTGTTGTAATGTCGCAATAAGCCAGCATCTATTTATGAATTTATAAATATAATGATTTGCACTAAAAGTATTGTTATTATTGCATACTGTTTTGTAATGTAATATTATACACTGAGCCCATATGCCACTGTTTGCTCTGTAAGTATAAATAGCATTGAACAACTATTTACATTTAGTGCAAATAGTATCTAACTACTATTCGCATTGTGAAGAAAATCAGTGTATATATAGCATCTGTTGTTATAGCCGCTGCTCTCTTTTTATAGTTTTAGTTATAGTTTTTATGCCCATCTCAAAGTCACCGCCATGATGGCTCGTTGCCAGGGTGTTGCTTTGCGGTTGGTAAAGTGTTCTAATGGTTGCTAGGTTGTTGGTAATATGTTATGGTATGGTATTATTATTATTATTATTATTATTATTATTTTATGTTAGTTTCATCATCCACTAGGTGAAGAATTTTTACCCCAGCAAGCCAATTTAGGCTTTTGGTCTTTGAGCTCATCTACTTTTTATTCCAGACTATAGTTTCTTGACAAATCTGAGCTCAGTTTGAGACATTATTATAAATCTTTTCTGAAAACTCTAGTGGAGACACATGCCAGATTATGGCAGTCTTTATCGCAGGATAAACCTGAAAAGCAGTAGATGTAATTAAAAGTGCCATAAACATGTTTGGTTACACTTTATTTTAAGGTGTCCATGTTACAGTGTAATTATATATTCAAGTACAGAGTAATATTAAGTAACTACATGTACTTACTATAGGGACTGGATTAGGATTAGGTTGAGGGTTAGTTGCATGTAATTATGCATAATTTACTGTTATTTCTACGGTAAGTACATGTAACATATGTAACAAGTACACCCTAAAATAAAGTGTTACCACATGTTTTGACTTGTGGAGCACTTGTCAATCCTATAATAATAAAATGGATCGTGTACATCTGCAGTACGCCTCCTCAGAAAACAGAAGTTGAAGTAATTAACGCATCTCTACTGTTTAGTCGCAAAATGCAGAAAATGCACATCAGTGTTAAAATGCAAATCTTGTCACTATAATGAGGCCTGGAATCTCATGAATATTATAATGCCATGTCACTGTTTTCTCAGGTCATTAAAATAGAGGTGAACAAAGGCCTGTTGAAACAATTAATCAAAGGAAATGCTTCATATTGCCTTTTTCCTTGGCAGGTTTTCATTCTTAAGGAAATTACTAAGCTGGTGGCGATGGTTTAAACTAAGGTATTGGGTTTATAAGGCAAACTGTCAGGAGTTTATCATCAGACCCTTAAGCTTCTAGTCACATCCCATGGGACAGAAAGACAGGAAGCTGTAATTAAACCTAAATACAGGCTTGACGTGAAGGTCTTATAAACCCAGTGACTGCATTGTTTCTTGTCTGACCCACAGGAAGATTTTATTGCTCAGGGATTACCTTTCCATAGCTCAGGAGACTAAAGGAGCTGTTTCATTAAAGTGTCAGTCTCAGATGTTTCTCCTAAACATCCTTGTCATACAGTAAGAGTAAAGAACTATAAAATGAATGTGGACACCAGCTTAGACCATTTGATATTTGACGAATTTAAAGAAAAAAAAGTTTATTTTGAGATCTCAGAGTTTTGCAATTAGGCTACTGTGTGTGTGTGTGTGTGTGTGTACAGTGTTGGGAAGGTTACTTTGGAAATGTATAATAGGTTACAAATTACAAGTTACCTTATTTAAAAAGTAATAGCCTAAGTAATAAGTAGTGTAAAAGTAATAAGTAGTGTAACTATTTCAAATACTTTAATGTAACTGATTACATTTGATTACTTTTCTAAATTTCTTGAATTAAAATGATAATAATCTCATTTTAAAGCACAGCCACCACAAAATCAGTCTTTAGTACTTTTAGATCGTTCTGAGGTTAAATATGGATTTACAATCCTAACAAGAAATAGTTTAATAGCTGACACTGTTTTTGAAATCAAATCTTTGCATGACTCTGACAGGAAACACTGGCGTCTAGCAATGCCTTGGGAATAATCAGTTAAAAAAATAAAGCATATTTAAACCCAAATAGGAAATATAACTGTTATCGAATGAGCATGTGTCCTATTCTGTGGCCTATAAATGGAGGAGGCAACGTGCACATAAAAAACAGGTTAATATTAATATAACAAATTAACATTATTTAACATATCCTATCTTTTTACAGAAAATATTCAGATATAATCGTAACATTTATTTGTAACAAAATGACATAACGGTGTTACATGTAATAGTTACTCCCCAACAATCTTGAACTTGATGTCCAATGTAAAATCTGGATCCTAAAGCAAAACCAGCTGAGTAGCAGTGGTCTAAAACTAAAAAGATGACAAAAACGTGAGATTTTTCTTTTCTTGTGGGGAACGAGGCACTAAAATTGGGCATTTCCACTTTTTGTTACTTCGAATTCTTTTCCTCATTTTCACCTTCGCTCACACAAAGGTTTATTGCTGGGCTTGCTTCGTTATCCAGGAAAGAATCAGGTTTTTCCCTTGTTCAATTATTCACTATGCAGTCACAGACAACCATTAAACTTTCATAGGTGGCAATTTGAAGGTAGAGTTGGGCCTGCAGTGAGGTACGTGTGCCTCCGTCTCTCTGCCAGGACCACGTCTGACGGACTGAGACACGCTCTGGCATGTTGAGAAAAAAAGATAACACTTCCCGACCTGACAAGTGTTCTCCATGTCTTGGCACTTGCACGCCTGTGGCAGCGAGCGGAGGCAATGATGTCAGCCTAGATGCTGGAGCTGGGCGTGAGAAACATGGTATGTGTGTGAGCTTTTACAGCCAATTCGGTCCGCCCACCTCTGCAGGCACTGAAAATAAACCATTAAATAAATAAAAAATCCACTGCTGACATCACACAGCCCCACAAAAGATGAGCGATCGCTTGACTGAAAATATGTCTGCATGTGAGTCAGATGTGCTTCTCATCTGGAAAGAGGGATTTTTTTTCCCTCGGATCGAGCCAGGCTTCACTCAAGTCGTGGGTGGGATTTTTTCCTCCCCCTTGTTTATTCTTTCTTCTTTTCTACTGTTGTAAGTCGATAAACCAATGACTGAACTACATGTTTAAAATGTCTTATACCTACATAGGTAAAATGAACACTTTACAGTAAGCACTAACTAACAATAACTAACAATGATCAATACATTTGGTACATTATCTATTCATCTTTGTTAATGTTAGTTAATTTAAAGCAACTGTTAATTTTTAGTTCAGGTCCATTAAGTAACATTAACAGATGCAACTTTTACAATGATTTTAATAATGTATTGATACATGTTTTAATTATATGTTTTGTTGTTATAATATTTGGTGTGTGTGTGTGCTTTCACCAAACCAACGATTTGATTTATAATAATTATAATAACTTGTATACAATAACAGTTAGCAAGTTGGGGTTTAGATTAACATTTTATTGAATCAGACTTTTTGTTAAATCAGTTCCTTTAAATAGTTTAAGCTAATTTATGGAAGTTACAATCAATTCAAAGTTTTGAATTTTTCTCCTTAATGTGACATTTAACGTGGTGAAACAGGATATTCAGTAATGTTGAGCTGGACTTTATTTTGTCCTCCATGAATTGATTAACAGGTTGTTGGATGGGAGGAGTAAGTAGGCTTGATGATGTCAGCAGAAAAGGAAATACTGAAATAATATAAAATATGTCATCTCACTCAATAATGCCTTTTAAAAAAAACTTGCACTGATTCCACATTTCACATATAAAACATGTTGATTTTCTTTTTATAGTTCTTGCGTTGTCAAGTTTTGTATTTTCTTCGTGTTGTCTGGATCGGTTGCCAGCTCGTGTTGCTTGTTTGGTCTCCAGACAGAAGATTCCCCTTCATTCAAGGACGTAACAAATGCTTCACAATCATGCCCTTCTTTCCTGCATTCTTCCAGCCTTCAGAATGCAAACGAGTCGCATGAATCAGGCTGTGTGGGCCGACTTAAAGCGTTTGCCCGAACAAATAACTCCCACTCACAGCACCTTCACTTCTCTATCCTTCTGCCGACACAGGGAAGCTCATTTTATTTCCATAATGTACACACACAAACAAAGAGACAGATCAAGACAAATTATTATATGAATGATCTAAACTGAGAACAGCATCGTACACCAGTGAAGAGAGGGTTTAGATTACAGAAGCCAACATTCAGTCGGATTCACTTCACAAAGCAGTTTTATTGCTCTTTCATGTAGTTTAGGAGACTAAGAGTCTAAAAGAAATGACATGCACAAATGAGACCATTATTGACCTAGGAGAATAGAGCCTTACAATGCGGATAATATAGTTAACATGATTTGACCTTGGCAGAATTGAATGAGAAATGTTTGAGTTTATTGAGATCTGCTTGTGATTGATGTCTTGGCAAATCTTGGCAAAGGTTGAAACATTAAGATATCTTCTGAAACTCAATTTGCATTCAGTCTCATTGTTGTCTTTAAGAAATAAAAATGACATTAACATTAACTGCAATGAAAACAAAATAGATGTAGAAACAATTTTCACTCATAAATTGTATAATGTCTTAGTATTAAAAATAACACTGCTTTAGACAATCTCTCTTTTTTTATAATTATTATCTTTCCTTCAGGTTGTATTCATTGGGATCAAACTGGTTTTGATTGTTATACGTGATAAAATGGGCAAACAAAAACACACATCAAGAGCCCAGAATAACACAGAGACTTTAGGGTGGACTATTTTGACTGGGACCAGTAAGACACCACACAGAACTCCCCAGATTTGTGGTGGCCAGGTTTGCACCACTCGCATGTTTTTCAGAAAAGTATAAATATATACATTTTCTGTGAGTCTATGTTTCAAGGACATGCGTGAGTTATGCAAATCCAGTGTCAATCAAATAAGTCGCTGTCATTTTGTGATAGGACACAGCGGGACTGGACCACATCCAGAATATGAGCTTGTGCCCAGAATCAAGATGTCTTGGCTGAATATTATAAAATAAGCAGTATGTGGAATAAAGGGCTGGTAGTAATGTGCCGTGAGGGCGGATGATTTGGCCTCCGGATGAACTGTGCTTGTACTCACAGAGTTATATTAACATCTGAGCAGCTTTCATTCCCTCTGCAGAATAAGATATTACTGCCCTGTCAGAGCCGAGGTCAAATAACCGGCCTAAAACAAATCATTTGTGAGGCGATTGCCTTAAAACTGGAGCTTTCTTTTATTTTATATATATATATATATAAATCAGGTTGCCATTAAACAGACTGAGTCTTTCTGATGTGTGTTTGGGTAGTGAATTTTACAGATATTATGCAAAAATGTGTTTCTTGAGCACTGAATGGAGAGCAATGAAAGGATCTCATACCAATGAAAGGATGTATTTTTTTCTTTACTTAAATCTTGAGAAGTTCAGACAGTGAATTAACTCTGTCAACCCTCAATTCCAGATAAAACCATTAAGATAACCTACATTTGCTCCCAGATACATGTTAAGGTTAATAACTTAAGGTTAATTCATTTACATATTTATTCAAGGTCACAGTAGAGGTGATAATAAAGAGTGGCGATTATGCTGGTGAAATGTTTTGTTCACCGACACTGTTATCAAATGTCAGCGAGAAGCATTTGAATTGATTCTGATTTTCAATTTATACAGTTTTTAATCACTTTACTATTTAATATAAATATTTATTTAAAGAGAAATGGCAGATTTTGGCGAACTACATATAGAAGACCGTGAGGAATTTGTTTGAAACTTTTATTTGCAAACAGTCATTATTCTTGTGTAACGGCCATATGCTAGTAAGAGCTGTGTGTGTAAGCCTCAAGAGTCTCGCTAGCGACTGACGTTAGCGTCCTTGTTACAGCCCGCCTCCATATCAGGGAGACCAGGCTTCGAATCCCACTCAGAGAGGTCGAGTTGGACTGGTTACACGTGCAATTCTGATTGGTGGGACTGAAATGTCACACTTCACCTCTAAAGACAAACGACAGCCTCGGGCACCTTATGAAGAATGTAGAAATTATCGTAACTATAGCTTATAATACACAAACCCCTTTTCCAGCTGACAGAAGCTCAAGCAGGTCCTGTAAAAAACAAACACACATTTTACTTGTGTTTACATGTCTTTACATGGTATAATTAAATATTTTTGTTGTTTGTTCCATTAAGATTAGAATGGCATAATCTCCTCAATACAACATCAGGGCATTTGCTTAGAAATGAAATGTTTTTTTGCTAATATAATCCAGTGTCCCTGGATGCCAATGCCAATCTTTTAGCAGAAGCGAGAGAAACATTACCCATTGGCATCTTTATAGGAGCTTTTGTATATTGCATTAAAGTTGAATGTACTTACAGGGTAAGAGTTCGTAGAAACATGTTGTTTGGGTGACTGTTTGTTTCAAAGAAAAAATAAACCTACAAGTAAATAGAAGTCTTTTGAAGGCTCCTTTTATGCTTTTTTTACATTTTTAACTTTCTTTAGAGTGTAATGTTGCTGTTTGAGCATGAAAAAGGTCTGTAAAGTTACAAGGCAAAGTCACTCCAAAGTGAGTTATTTTCTATATCAGTGTCACGGTTTCTGAACTCCCTGAAACGCCTCCATTGTAGTCTTGAGTTTTCTTCCAGAAACGAACACGCCGCAATTTTCACAAAACATAAAAGTGGCGAGGCCTGGTTGAGTTGTGTTAGTTGAAATTTGTGGTTATGGTAAGGGGCGCAAACACTCAAAGCAGTTGACCAATCACAACACACTGATCCAGCCGACCAATCAGAGCACATTGACCTTTTCGGAAGGAGGGGCTTCACAGAGGCGGGAACTAAACAGAGCATTTTAACAGACTGGGAAGAGAGGAGTTGTGACAAAGAAGAATATGTGGAAAAAAAAATCTAGATTTTTGACAACACTAAGTTTATTATTTCTCAATTGAAAATTGTATGTTATTTATCAAATTCAATCTGCCAAAGTGGCTAGTAGGAGTGACTGCGTTACACGCCAATGCTGAAATATATCCGCATTTTGTGTTAATGTCAAGCCCTGGTTAGAAATATAGCATCAATACTTTTCTTCACTTATCCACCATCATTTTCCCTTGCAATGCATTCTAGGAACAGCCTTTGTCTCAGGAGTTCACCTATGCTTTCTAGGATGGCAGCTCTCTAGAAACAGAGCTAACATTTGTCCTTCTTGTTGGGGAAGGGAATAGCTTGACTTTATTGACTTATTGATTTATTTTTCTTGCTAGTGAATAGAGATTATATGCATTGTAATCGTAGGACGCTAGCACTGCTAATGCCACTTCATTGGTCAGTGTGTTATTTTTCAACAGTTCACTCATTGATTCTCCTTTGACCTACAAATCTGTATTCGTCTGCATTTTTCTGTATGTACGAACCCAGAAAACAGGCTCCATAATCTTTTTTTCTGATGGGTCATAATCTGTTCTTGTCATTCAAATGAACACTGGAGTCCTGACATGTACAGCTATAAATAAGTGTGAGCAGTAAATAACCTCCTTTATTCATACAGACTGCATCTTTTTAAGCCTGTAATTGGAAGCGATGTAATTAAGAGATTGTGGGGAGTGGATTTTGAAGATGTTTGTCTCACAGAAAGGACATCGTGCATCAATGTCAGAGTTGAATTGGCGAATGCTTTTCAATTCCAGTTGAAGTCCTGACTTAGATTTGAGGCAGAATTGCACTTGTTGCAACTGAGGTGTATTCTTGGTTAGAGATTTTAGAGATGAATGTGTTAGACACAAACGTAAGTCAAATATGAGAGCCAAGCAGCACTTTTCCCAATTAGGAGATAGGAGATTTCTATGTGGTAGAGAAAGTGTTACTTGGTATTTCTTTATGCAAAATTGACTTGCAATTGAGTAAAAATAGTTAATATATATATATATTATTTTTTTTTTTTTCAGTGTAGTTGCTATTTAATTAGAAATTTGGCTCTTCTTGGAATCTTTAAAAAATAATATTGAGACCCTTATAAATCACCCTTCTCTGTTGAAATGCAGTTATGTGTCACTGGCTTTAACACTTGCTAGCATGAGAACATGGAGAAATATGTTGACCCTCTATCCATGTTTCCAGTGATTCCTTGATTTTGGAAATAAATAGGCAAATGCACCATGGAAGATCATTATTCCTTGCATTTCTAATGGGCCTTTATAAGAATGGATGACGAGCTTAACGCTGTGACACAGTCAAGAGAGGAAGATCCAGGGTTCGCCACTAAGTAAGGTCACTTATTTCTCCAAACGCAAGCACTTTTCTGCAGTAACGGACGGGCAAGTTCAAGGACAGGTGACGCATTAGTGATAAGAACTGAACCTTAAAGCATGTGATGATGTGTGATGCATGGAGGAATTTGCAAGACTTTTACAGAACTAGTCGAAGGAATCGTGACTGACAAAATCACATTCTTAATATTTATTTGTAAATTTAGTTTTTCCATTAGGAATTATGCCTTAGCTTATTGAGATCAATAATAGTGTATATATTTGTTATTGATTGATCAACTAACTCCATTAATGACACACTTTTTTTGATGTCAACTAACTTTCATTGGAGTATTAGTAGACTGTCTGCTGAATATCTGATGACACATTACTTTGAAGCTCCGCAATAGACATTATACTAACCATAAGTATCTTTGCAAGTACTGTACATGTCAACTTATTCTACTAACCCTAACCAAACAGTCTACTATTACTCTGAGAGAGATCTAGTTGCAAAATAATTGATACGTAGTATGTCTAAAGTAGACTTTTGAAATGGTGTAACCGCAATGTGTAAAATGCAATAAATTTAATGGCAGTACATTTTGTATTTTATTTTTATTGTGCATTTAGAAATTATCTTAGTAATGCACGTTCTCTCTCTCAAAAAAAAAAAAAAAAAAAAAATCTGATCTAATTTCATGCAACAGTTTTATCTTTAAAGGGAGAGTGTGTAATTTCTGAAAAAGATGATTTCATTTTTTATTTCATTTTTATTAGGATCCCCATTAGCGGCCCATTTAATGGCAGCTAATCTTCCTGGGGTCCTCTTCAAAATATTCACAACATAAAATTATACAAAGCAATAACAACACAAATTACAATCAAAAAGAATTCAAACATTGCAATTACATACAAAATATTACCAAATAAAATAACATGACAATTTCCAGCTTTCACAAGGTAATTTGCAGCAATTCCTGGGTTACTATCCTCTTAAATTTATATTTGTTCTGAATTATGCGTGATGAGACAGAGAGTCGATTCCAAATAGATATTGCTCCGTAAAGTGATGTGAAGTGATTCAATTCCAATATGTTTCCTAAATAGTCCCATCTTCCACTGGTGCACAAACTCGTGCTATTGATTGAGCCAGTGTCTGGACACACAATAGCATAGTAGTGGGTAGTTTTGTATTGGCATTTGGCAAACAGCACTCAGTAAATATAAAAATGTAGTCTACAATACTGTTTACAAACAGCAGCTTTTGAATCTGTTCTTGACAGCATTTGCAGTCCAGTTTAATTCATGTCACTTACAGTTGAACTCACAATTTACTGGCACAGTTATTCTGACATCCCACCAATTATGAGATGTGGCATATCAAAGCCAAATGATATTTCACATTTCCCAAAAGAACCTTCAGGAAAAACTGAAATTATTTCTAAAAACTGTCAAGATATCATCAGTATCACATTGAAAGATGGAACATATGAAGAAAGAGAGGATATGGGTCAGAGCTTGCTGTTAAAAATATGTGTGACAGATGATGGTCACACACTTTCACCCAACAGGAGGTTTCCCGGCTCTCTGCAGGAAGGCACGATGGGACGTTTGCAGGAAATAACAGGCCAAATGAAGGTTAATAATTGGACAGGAACCCTGCTGTTAATGCCATGTGACAAGAGTGGAAAAAAACACTGTTCAGGCATGCCAGAAAAAAATATGTGATAGATAGATTGATAAATAGATAAGGTGAAGCACACATATTGTTTTATGGACACCGTCGCATGAAAATGTATATTGTTTCATTGTTTAAATGTTCTTGAAAACTGGATTAATGTCCAGTTGCATTTGACCCAATTACTATACCTCCCAATATACCACTGAGAAACAGAGATGAGGAAAATGTTGATCTTGGGTTGCATCACTGGAATTTCTTTTGGCCTCGTTCAACTTTTCCAATAAAGTGGATACAACAATGACACAGAAAAAAAAAATGTTTAAGAAGAAACCCATTAGCTGACCTATCTTAACAAAATGGGGTTGTTTTCTTATTAGTTGGGAACAAAAGTGCAGTAACTGAACTGAAAAGATAATGTTGCACTAGTCATTTTCACAGCAGTCCCAAGATGCTTCAGGAGCGGAGACTTGGCGCTAATCAGGTCCCTGAAGAAAAAACACTACTGCCCAAGGTGACTCCGGCCACGGCTTCAGGAAAGAAATGTGTTAACAGGAATACAATATGAACCAATGTTTTAATCTTTACAAATACAGATCGCAGTTTCAGCAACATTAACCATTTGTTAATGTACACTGTAAATTATTTGGGCTCACTAAACGTTTAATTACTACCTCAAATTATTAGGTGAAAAGTGGCAGCAACCTAAAGTGATAAGTTTAGTGACAAGCACCTTTTCGACCATTTTAATTACTGATGCTGAAAATTGAGAAGAACACATTTTTGTGACAAGCTAAATGGATGGAAAAGATGTTGTGTGCTGTAGAGAGCCGTTCAATCAACACAAATCTCCAGGGAAGCCCTTGAAAAAGCGTACAAGTCCCTAAAGAGACTGAGCAATACATGTTGCCCCCCTCCACTCCAGTGACCACACAGTCGCCAGACTAAGATGCTTCACTTTCACACTCCTTATTTAAAAACCACACAGAAGCTGACAATTCATGGCCACGGGGGAGAAAACTAATTCCGCTGCATCTCGGCACACTGGAGCAGGCATCTGTTTCTCACACCTTACAGCTCGGCGGCCTTTACCGAGTCCGTGCAACAAATACAATTATCAGCCGGCAATGCCTCGCCGCGAGCTTTGATGCCCAATAATGGGCCTGTGCGGCAAGATTAACTTTGTTTTATGATGCAGAACATGAAGTTATGAGGCCTGATTTTACTGCCTCGAACACTGTAATTATTAAGGAAAGGTAAATCATGAAAGCAATGATGATGACTTCAGTGAAATGCCACTAGAGAAGTTCTTTTTGAAGAGAGCACCTTTCACCACTAATGATAAATGTGAGGCTGAAGTATACAACAGTTCTGCAGCTCACGGAGAATGTGTGCAAAACTGGCACACATTGAATTATTCTTGGCTTTGATCTGTTGTAACAGGGGTTGAAGTATGTCTGTGAGTTCTGCATTTCATACTAGTGGCTTCGGAAGCAATTTGGACACTTAAAGTGCCCCTATTATGCTATTTTAAAGGTTCCTGATTTTGTTTTGGAGGTCTCCTACAAAAGGTTTCCATGCATCCAAGGTCAAAAAGGACTTTCATTTTTATCATAATGTACATTACACATCATCTCATTTCTCAGTTCGAAGATTCAGTCTCTAAACCCTCCTTTCCAAGAGTCTACTCTGCTCTGATTGGTCAGATTGCCCAGTCTGTTGTGATTGGTCGACCATTTACAGGCCATTACCATATCTAAATTTCTGATCCTCTCAGCACATGCTACACATTTATACCAACAGTAACGATGGTGTTCATTTTCTTCCACGTCAATTTCAGCATGAGTCCTCATCCTTTTGAAGTGCAGCAAAGTGGATCGCAACGCTGAAAACTGAGTCTTCTCATGTTGACAACATGAACCAAACTCTTCCAGTCTCAGCTTCAACTACAGTTTTAGAGGGCGGGTCAAAATAAACGTCATTCGCAGGCAGCCAATGAAAACCATAGACTGGCATTATGCAAATTTAAAAAATGGACTGGAATTACTGACGAGAGGTAATTTGGCAGTTCAGAATTTATTCTTTCTTGTAGGAGACAATACATTTGTTTATCGTGGACTTTGAGCTTTGAAACTTTACAGACCTTTTACATTCACAAACAGCTATTACACACTGCTTGCAAGGTAATATTAGAAAAAGTATAGCAGGGGCACATTAAGATACACTCAAAGATATTCGAATGTCATTGTATGATAAAATATTAATTATTTTAAAGAAATCTCCTGCCTTGAATGCAGATACAGACACTTGATTTGATATTTTGTTGTCTAATGCTATTAAATACAGACATTTACGTCTAGACTTAACCGTCCAACTAATTTTTTGTGCCCACTGTGTATGCAAATGTTTGAATGTTAATATTGTTGCATTATATGAAAACTGTAGGCTTTGCATGACAGCAATGTGTAGGTTTCTAATTTTTCTTCTTCTCATGAAATCACAATGTCCTAAATGTAACCGAGGATTTATTTTTAGGGATATTCGATCCACTAAGAGAAAAGTGTGTGGTATGAAAGTTTTTTTTTCTTTTCTTATAGGCTTATATCATTTCAAATATTTCTTATCACAAATGAAGGAAAATTACACTCATTGGAGTCTCTCTTCTAAAAGGTCAGTTTCAATTCTGTCACCATGAAAGCTTTTCATAACAAACCCTTAACTATGACAGCAGAAAACACAGCGAGTGCTTTTGGGACGCGTCTAATCAGTGCTGGAGTCTCCATGTAATTACTCTGGGAGCGCTGTACCTCATTCCTGTGGCCTTGTAGAAGACTGCGGCCCTCCGATTGGGGTAGATGGGGAAATGATTAAAAGGGCTTTTTGTGCTCTATGGAGCAAAGCTAAATCAATCCACATTGATGTATCACCGGGGTGTAATTAGCATGAGTCTACAGAGCAAAGCCGATAATTTAGGTTGATGTGAGCAGGTGTGCCCCATCTGAACACTGCATCAATGAAGAATGGCCCCTACCTGCAAATCTACATACTGTACATTACCACTTCTTTGTGCTAAGACCGTCCCTCGTCACCCTTCAGCGGGGTTATAAACCTGCTTTCAGGGCAAAGAAACGCACCGTAGTTACCATCTTAATTGACTACAAAGACTTTTGCCATGTTCTTTGTATTAGGCCGTAATGCACAATCCCAGTTGGCAATACCGTATATTTGAGTGAATGAACTCTGTTCAGTAGACTGGGGCGTTAGGACCCACACAGAGCACAGGGTGAGCGCCCCCTGGGGCGTTAGGACCCACTCAGAGCACAGGGTGAGCGCCCCCTGGGGTGTTAGGACCCACACAGAGCACAGGGTGAGCGCCCCCTGGGGTGTTAGGACCCACACAGAGCACAGGGTGAGCGCCCCCTGGGGCGTTAGGACCCACTCAGAGCACAGGGTGAGCGCCCCCTGGGGTGTTAGGACCCTCACAGAGCACAGGGTGAGCGCCCCCTGGGGCGTTAGGACCCACACAGAGCACAGGGTGAGCGCCCCCTGGGGCGTTAGGACCCACACAGAGCACAGGGTGAGCGCCCCCTGGGGTGTTAGGACCCACACAGAGCACAGGGTGAGCGCCCCCTGGGGCGTTAGGACCCACACAGAGCACAGGGTGAGCGCCCCCTGGGGTGTTAGGACCCACACAGAGCACAGGGTGAGCGCCCCCTGGGGCGTTAGGACCCACACAGAGCACAGGGTGAGCGCCCCCTGGGGTGTTAGGACCCACACAGAGCACAGGGTGAGCGCCCCCTGGGGCGTTAGGACCCACACAGAGCACAGGGTGAGCGCCCCCTGGGGTGTTAGGACCCACACAGAGCACAGGGTGAGCGCCCCCTGGGGTGTTAGGACCCACACAGAGCACAGGGTGAGCGCCCCCTGGGGTGTTAGGACCCACACAGAGCACAGGGTGAGCGCCCCCTGGGGTGTTAGGACCCACACAGAGCACAGGGTGAGCGCCCCCTGGGGCATTAGGACCCACACAGAGCACAGGGTGAGCGCCCCCTGGGGTGTTAGGACCCACACAGAGCACAGGGTGAGCGCCCCCTGCTGGCCTCACTAACACCTCTTCCAGAAGTCTTCATCTTCTCCTCCTCCTCCTCTTTTGTCTTCTTCATCTTCATCTTCTTTGTCTTTGTCTTCTTCATCATCTCCTTCTCCTCTTCCTTATTCTTCTGCTAATCCTCCTTCTCCATCATCTTCTTTATCTTCATTATTATTATTTTCGTATTATTATTCTTCATCTTTGTATTTGTCTTCTCCTCCTCCTCCTCCTTCTTCTTCTTCTTCATCATCTTCATCATCATCATCATCATCATCATCATCTTCTTCTTCTTCTTCTTCTTCTTCTTCTTCTTCAGGGATCAGTAATCAGTGATCCACTTTTTCAGCTGTTTCTGCTCATAATGATAGTCAACTTGAGCAATAAGCATTCATTAAAGTGGTCAAATTGTTTGAAAATAATATTTTAGTACCAAGAAGGATCACTTTTTTTATTTGTAAAGAAACATTCAATTATTGGTGATAATAATAACAGCTATTACTGTTTTGTTTTATTTAACTACTGATATCGAATAATAATTGAGTAGCAAATCAGCATATATGATTTCTGAAGGATCATGTGACACTGAAGACTGGAGTAATGATGCTGAACATTCAGCTTTGCATCTCAGGAATAAATTACATTTTACAATATATTTCAACAGAAAACAGTTATTTTAAATTGTAATAATATTTCACAATAAGACATGCATGCAGACTCAGAGAGCATAAGATAATCAAAATACATTTTACCAGTAGGCTAATGTATTAAAACAAATGTAATAGTATTTTCCACCGCTACTTATTTTGGTTCCTGGAAATATTTTTGAGCTGTTGCTGCTCTTAACGATGTATGATGGTAGAAAATAATATTTTAGTACCAATAATGAGTATTTATTTGTGTATGTAAAGAAAAATTATTTCCAAGTTAAAAAGGAGCACTTTTTCTGCTTGAAAAACGCCTCCTCGAGCAATCAAAACAACACATTATTTTGCAGTGAATTATTCATATCACTGCTTTTCTCTTTATTTATCATGCATTGTTTTTCTTGAGTTTTACGGATTGCGCAGGAAAGCCAGATATGTCAGGGGAGTTTTGCCGCTGTAGGAGGTGTGCGGCAAAAGCAATGTTCAAGGAGCAACATAGAAACATACTCACATTAGTGCTGTTGCCAGGGAGATTGATAGTCCCCGTAGAAACTGTCTCTGGCAGTAATCAAGGATGTGATGTTCCCGCATGCTAGAACAACACTGAAATCACAGAGGGCACAGAAACACAGCATTATCCTGCTACAGTGACGCTTTTCTTTGGGTTGGAGTCAGTTGAGGATGCTGCAGGGACGGGGGGATTTCATTCCTTTACTGATTCGCTTCAGATGCGCTTGTACTGGAATGCTCAAACATATGACAATTTATAATGACTAGAAATCATTAGGCAGCTGTTTTATTTATAGGCTGTTTATATTTCATGCATGATGGTAAATTAGAGTTTTTTAAAGCAGATTTTTGTCTTGTTTTTCAATTAAAAAAATAGCTGAGCCTTCCTAAAACCACATTTTACAAAATACATTTGCTTGAAATGCAAAATTGTGTAAAATGTTAAGATCTTTTTTCTGAGACTATAGTGTATATTAGGTTTATGTTTCTTACTTCACTGGCAAAGTCTATCTTCCTCTTCCTTTTCTTCATCATCATCATCATCTTTGTCTTCTTCATCTTCATCTTCCTCATCAACATCTTTTTTGTCTTCCTCAATATTTCGCCGCCTTCATCTTATTCTTCATCCTCTTCGTCGTCTTCTTCTTTGTCTTCATCTTTGTCATCTTCTTAGCTTACCTATTATTACATTTAAAACATGGATAATAACAATGTGGTTAAAAAAAAAAACGTATTTTAACAAATTCTGTATATATTTCTTATGCAGTTTATCTGTCAAATTGTATATCCTCATTTCTCAAATAAAAAAGTAATTAAAGTAAACTTGAATTTGATCTATGTATTTCTTACTCTCTCAAGTATATTGTATTGTATATCTTGTCTTATATGGATGTTTAGATATATTTTCTGAAAAACAAATGTTGTTTGCAGTTCAGGCATTCTTTAAACACATTGGCATTTGGCTTTTTGGGAGTAAAAACTTATTTTATTTTTCATTTTTATGTAGCAATTAAAACACTACTTCTCAAACATGCTCAGTTAATTCCTTTGTTAAAAGTCTTAATTAAATGAAGCTCTAAATAAATATCCTAGACCTTCAAACACATCAATAATTGTAATAGCTGATATGCAATTATTTGTTATGTCATGGCTCAAGTTGATAAATGAATGAAGGAGGCTAAGAGGATGCGATAGATTGGAGGGGTCTAATTATCCTTGAGCAGATGGCAGCCCTCCAGAGGTCAATAGACTAGATGGGTCGTTTGATTAGACACATGATGCAGAAATCACTAAATATCCCACAATGTTTAGGGGCCGTGCGGAAAATCAACAAAGCCAATGAGTTCATGAGGGCACGTGTTTCATGCATGCTTAACATTAATCTTGATCTTCATGGCATACTGGCGATGTATTTTAAAGTTACAGTCACATTTATTGATTTTATGGCATGAACGAGTGCATAACAGCATTTGGAGAATGACAGAAAAAGGG
Source organism: Semotilus atromaculatus (assembly GCA_031834385.1). Lineage (NCBI taxonomy): Eukaryota > Metazoa > Chordata > Actinopteri > Cypriniformes > Leuciscidae > Semotilus > Semotilus atromaculatus. The sequence continues at coordinate 34,415,746 of JAULUF010000042.1, forward strand.
GAAAAAGTCCATATAGCAGATTTTGCTAAACTGCCCAGCTTGTATGGCTGAGATGTTGCTCATTCACAGTTCAGGTGATGTAATAGAGTTAATTTCCTTAAGAATCAATTTGTTAAGTCTGATGATTAGTTTAATTTTTTTTTAAATGGGTACTTCACTATTGGCAAAGTGGCCTTTCAATAAAACGTGGCTGGCTCTACAGTAGAAAGGTACTAGAAATACCTGACTAGAGAAAACAGAGCAAAAAGCTGTTGTCTTCCTTTCTGTCAAATAGGTAAGAAAACACCCATAATGCACTGGGCATGTTGCCATCCCACCTAGCAGAGTCAAATCACTCCTTGCTTTAGTGGGAAATAATTCTTAGCAAACTTTTAGCCATAATGGTGTCGACTTGTAAACATTGAGCTGGAGTGAGTTATTTTCGGTTTCCAGTGAAGGATCCAGCGTGTTGTAGCCAGTGACTAAAGGCTGCGAAGAAACGTAAATACGGAGAGAACACTGAGACGGAAAATCATCAACATTTTCAAACTGAATGACCACAGTTTGAGTGTTTCAGGCCCAAACTAGGGGAAAAATTTAAAGAAACTTCCATTCTGTCAGTTCCATACAGGTCAAAAAGATTTTGCCATAATGCTCAATTATAAACTTTCCCTTACAATAACTGTTTTGTTAATAACCCTCTGTTTATCCGACTGTGTGGGCAGGGATACAAAAATGCAGAAGAACAATCTATAGTTTTCACGAAAGCCTTGGAGCTGTCAAAAGTCCACCAGATGATGCAGTTTGCCAGGTAATAGACGTGAATGTCTCGGTCCAGGTGACATGGAGAACGGGTAAACATTGCTCATTCTCATATACTACAGATAATGTAATAATACAAAGCGGGTTGAATTTCTGTGAAATTACAGATGTATAGAGCTATAACATGAATGTGTTAGCTCAGAAAAGTTAATCTTGGAAGATTTTGAGGAGAAACATGTCAAAAGCAGGAGTCTTTGGAGAGAAAGTTTTGATGGTTATCTAAAATGGTTGCAAATACTCACATTTTCTCAAAATTTGCTTGCATGACAAAACCCTTAGTGTCTGTCTTCATCATCCTAGTGATGCACCATCCCCCTTGAATTGAATGTATTGGCAACATAATTATATTGTGAAGATGTAGAAGAACATCTCTTGTGCATAAACAGCATTGTCAAATGCTGAATATGGTGGAAAGATTGAAAAACTCATTCTCATTTGCTTTTTTATTTAGCAGGCGGACAGACAGCAGCTGCAGTATTTGTTCACTAAATATTTGTGTGGTGTGAATGTTTTCATTTACTGTGTGGCCGGAGTCGCTGTAAATGCAATTGATGCTCCGAAAAACATCTCACCTTTAAAGAAAACTGCATTTCACAGCTTTTGCTTACAGCTATCATATTCCACAATTAGAACAGGAGCCACACTGGAACACGAGCGCAGTGCACCTGTTCCTCTTGCTCTCTAACTCTGCTTCTCTCTAATGCGGTAGTGAGCCCACACACCGGCCTGTGTATCTGCCGTGAGCCGTCTCAGTCCTCACGCTCCATTAGCCTTGGCCAGTGACAGCTTCCTGTGCAAAGCAGAAGGCCGGAAACCATGGGCGTCACTTTGTTGTAAAAAGTACTGCGGAGTGGGGTGGGTGTGCTCAGACGTGCTGATTTTACTGTGGTGACGGGTTAGTTCATGGATATTAAGTTATGCCAACAATTAAATATGATATTTTACTGTTTTTAACAGTCACATGTGTTATATTGATCCAGAGATTCAGCCTGATGAGACTGTCCAAACAACATTATCAGAAGCACATTAAGTGCAATAGCGCATTTAAAGTGGTCATCGGATGCAATATTCACTTTTATATGGGGTTTGCATATAAATGTGTCTTTGCAGTGTATGGACACGACCACCATACAATGAAAAAAATCCATTCGCTCAATAATCAAGCCGTTTGGATTTTATAATAATAATAATAATTTGTTACATTTATATAGCGCTTTTATCTGGGACCTCAAAGCACTTTACAAGGAAGGGGGGAATCTCCTCAACCACCACCTCTGTCCCGTATTAGCATATTTCCGCCCTCGGCCATTTGTATACTGTCTGCCACGGCAGCACTTTATGTGTCTTGTGTCGACACCCCCCATGGAAGAGAGGGGGTACGCAGTTGCTCATTATCATTTAAAGAGACATGCACCGAAACAGGTCTCTGTGAACAGAGCTGTTTTTCAGGAGGTCTGAACTTTACATGAAGACCCTAAAGATTCATACCAACTTGTGGAAAATGGGCCTCCGATGACCCCTTTAAGAATTAGCAGATATTAATCAGACATACTAATACTCTAATGCCTGTTGACATGTTTTTGCTTGCTTGTATAAATTAGAAGTAGTGTCTAAAGGCCATCAAAATAAAATGTTGTCATATTTAATCCTTATGGTGGTGTTTGAGGAGAGATCCCCTGATATGGTTGTAAAGCACTTTGGGTGTACCGTATGGCATATGAAAGCGCTATATAAATGCCTCATTCAATCCTTCATTCATTCTTTCTATATAAAAAAAAATGAAATCATATTTTCACACTTTTGCATAGTTGTACAAACTTACAGTACAGTTTGATTGGAAATGATGCACAAAAAATACTCTATTGATATACTTTTCTTCAATCACTGTCACATGTCTAATATTTCTTCAAATCAAGTTAATTTCAACATATCAAGTTCTTCACTGACATTGTTATACAAGTGCAAGTGCATGAACTTGTAGAGAAAAAAAAATATTAGAGGCAACATTTAACAAATGTTTAAGGCATGGTAAAATGTTTCTAAGGCTGTTTTAATGTGACCATGTGATGTAAAGATAAAGAGAAGTGTAAAATCTGTTAGTTTGAATAAAAATCATATCATGACCTGGAAATTATGAACTAATAATGCATGAACTAAATGCATTAAGTAATAAAATGTATAACTTGAATACAATGTAAGTCGCTTTTTAAAGACGCATCTGCCAATAGCATAAATGCAAATGTGCCTGTAGTTGAAGAAACCCACACTTGTCGAGTATGTTTCTGCTCTAAGAGCTTTTGCACTGGTTGTATTCCTCCTCTTTGCTTTCTGTTGATTATCAGTGTCATCCTTTGCTTGTTTATGTTGGTGAGATGTCAGACCCCCCGGGCTGACCCATCGGACGCAGAATGACAGCAGGAGGAAGAGCCGTTTTGGGCCCCGGTGGAGAGGAATACAGTAAAGCAAAGCATTTCACCCAGAACTCCCTCACGGAGCCCTGCACTCTGACAGCCGAGCGCGCTCATTTTAACCTTGCGCAAACACTTCGCTTATTCTGAATGTATCTTCACGACTGAGGGAGTCGGAGCGCGTGGCTCCTCCTGACAGCTGGTAGGAAAGAGAGGGAGCGTTAAATGGCTGCCATGGCGGATCCGGTGCCTGCTGTGCAGAACCTTATTTTGGCATTTACTTGTCAGGCATTATACAAACACAGATAACACACCTGGACAGAAACGGCAATAGTTTGTTTGTCCAGAATGAATTTTGCATTGGATTCACCTTAAGGACCTTTCAAAACATCCTTGTCATCTGTGTTCTTTTATTCCTCCCGTCCGACATTGGGCTTGAAACTAAAGGACCGTCTGCTAATTGTGAGAATTGAATAACTGTTCCCTCACTGAATGTGTACAATTCCAGAAGTCTAGTACAGTTTACTGTACAAGTTTTAGGCTGTACGTTCATTGTTACCACGGTATATTTAGTCCACGTGTCATACTGCCATTCAATACATCCATTCGTATCTATAGAATCACTTTTTTTGTAATTCTTAAAGGGATAATTCAACCAGAAAGAAAAAATTTACTCACTCTCATGCCATCACTGATGCACATGACTTTTATATAAAATAGGTCCAATAACAGATCCCTGGGGAACCCCACTGATAAATGAAACAAAGTCACCAAACTTCCTTGATCTGTTAGCAAGATACTTATTGAACTACTTTAAAACCCTCCAATGGATCCCAAGCAGAGCCCTGTGATGGACTGGTCATCTCTGCAGGGTGATTTCCTCTGCCTCTGGCCTAAGAAACTGGGATAGGCTCCAGCCCTATGACTTGGAAAGGTTGTATTAGCAATAGAGAGATGGATCCATTCCCAACCACATTATATTTCTGAGAATCACATGGTCTGTTGTATCAAATTCTTCACTCAAGTCCAATAAAATCAGGGCTGCC